>JAQNCA010000030.1:23587413-23601225 GCA_029783725.1 Acanthurus tractus
ATCATGTATTTGTTTGTGTGTGTGTGTGTGTGTGTGTGTGCGTGTGCGTGTGCGTGTGCGTGTGCGTGAGTGAACTGTATTCCTACCATTGTGTCTGTGTACTCCTCCAGCTTGTTGGAGGTCACTTCCTTGTGATGCTGTTGAAACAGGTCTTTCAGGAAAGCCTAAGAAAAAAAAATCATGTTATCAGAAAACAAAACCTGCACATCCATTGGGTAACACACCCCTAAAATTCTTTAAAAGATTCTGTTAAAAAGCAGATACTAATGGATTCATGCATATTGCTTATGCAGTAACAAAGAGATTAAGTTGCGGATGTTATAAATAAATCAAAAGTGTTTCTTTTATTTGTAGTATTTATCTTCCTTTTTCAGAAACATATGTTGTGAAAAGCTGAAAAAGTGCAAACATCTCTGTGTACTGCAAAACAGGACATAAAAGCTGAGGGTTACAGTAAACTATCTTTCAGTATTACCACTGAAGGTTGCTCCCTGAGCTGAAAAAAGGTGCCATATTAGATCTGTCGTGTGGACTGATGTGCATTTGGCCTTTGTTGAAAAATTCACCTTGAGCTCCTGAGCTGAAATGTAACCGCTGCAGTCGACATCGTATTTCCTCCATATCTACAGAGGACAGGGAGGAGAAAATGTGTCAGTGCCTGCCAGCAGTAAACAGAAGTGATAGATGAATTTAAATTAGTTGGACTTAAGCTAATGAGACATGCCACCATCAGTTTTGTCATCACAGGTATTGATGCAACTCTGCTGTGTTTTTATAATGTGTCATACACAACAAGAACTGAAAGTATACACTCACATACATAGATGTAAAAGATTTAGCTTAGATAAATTAAACTAACTTGTAATAAAGGTTTAATTAAAGTTGAAAAGAGCTGCAAAAGATGTTGTCAAGGTGCTTTCATCCAGGTTAAAAAAACTGCAGTACAGCAACAAATCAATCAATTGTGGGAGATATTTTTATCTAAAAACAACAAGCAGTACTCATGAAAAAGCTCCCTAGTACACACAGTACAGGCTAACCTAATGCAGGAAGGACCAACCTGGCAGCAAGTGTGTAAGCAGAGTTAATGATTGGCTCTGAGGGACAGCATGATTGTATGAGCTGGAGACATGTTTGACTGCATTAACAACACGCCAGCATGGAGTCTCTCTGTCTCTAAATACCTCCAATTCTGTTTTTTAAATATAGAATGTGGAAAAAAACCCATTGAAACAATCCATCTGCTCAGGAAAAGTCTTTTACCGCTGTTTATTTGGACATGGAGCCATTTTTTCTGCTTCATGTTCTTGCTGTATGTCAGCTGCTTTTACGCCCCCTACTGTTAATGTCAGACATGAAAACTGTGACTTGTCAACAAAAACTAGCCCTTCTCTCAATGTCATTCTTTGCCCTTGCATTGTGCCAAAGCTACGGATGAACAATTACCCCACAATGATGCAACTGATGTTTTGGACACTTGGCTGGTCTGTGAAACCCTCACTGTGTACTGGTTACAGTCTTGCTTGTGTTTACAGCTACGAGAATGACTTCCTCATACTTAGCATGTGTTGCAACTCACAGTCACTCATACATCCTCTTTTACTCGGTTGGTCTGTTGCTGGTGAATTCATCATAGATTGAAGACATTATGGGCTCAATCAAACAACCTTTGCCATCTAGCTTATTTTCTCAAATCATTTTTTAGCTTTAATATATTTGTAAATCCATAACATACAGTCTATGGTCCCAATGTACAATACACACCAGGGAAGAAGCTGTTACAACAGTGGTTCCTAGTTATAAGGCATAAATGTCACAGTAGCTTTATTTGTCTTTTGCCATTGGCAACTGTTTAATTCCCCTGTATGAGCTTAAATGTGTTTATTACCTGTCACTGACACACTGTTTTGATGTATTCAGAATGATTATGATTACTAGTTAGCGAGGTTTACATCATTTTGCGCTTCTCTTCCCGCATAAATGTTTGGCATGAACTCACCTTCATGAATTCGACACTGTTGTCCAGAGGAGCTTCTCTGCGGAAAATTAACAGGAAGTTCTCATCTTCAGGAAGGATCATATTGGCCAGCTAGAAATCATGTGAGAAGGCAGAAGTCAGAGCAGAGAGTGATAACCGGATGATGACCTTTTCATTTTGTTAAGTTTGTCCATTTTGTTCTTAGAGAGAAAAGTTATCAGCGAGTTTATGGCCTGTTCTCGCAATCTTGATCAGATACTGAGTCAGTCTTTTACATTTTCTACAGAGGAAATGGATCCAAATACATAATTTAATAAATTGCGGAACTGTATAAAGAGACTTTACTGTTTTCAAAATGATGTAATTTTATGCACCTTTTATTGTTTTAACTCAGACAACTCAGACATCTAGACACCTCTGCAAAACGAAACCATCATTGCGCCTGCACCAGCTCGCCTGGGCTCATCTCCAACTCATGTTGCTCTTCTCTTGCCTGTCCTTCTTTAATAGTATCAACCCTCCATTAGTAGATTAAACTGGCTCCCACAATCTATTTGATAAAATACAAGATGCAACTGCGGTCACTGTAACCACAGAGCAGAAGAACAGCTCACAGTCAGAACAAGCGCAATGCACCAACACTGATGCCAACAGCAGAAAAAAGGTTCCGGGAAAAAACTCTTGCTACTATTGGGTGTATTATTTAATTATTCAGCGATTTCTTTGTGTGAATATTTGTGTAAATACTAATTGGATTGATTACATTTTGTGAGTATTTACCGGACAGATTTTTTTTTATTAACATGTACACAAACCATATAAATTAAATTTTAACTAAGTGCTTACAGGAACTGTTGTGTCCTGCATAGTTCCTGCTGTGGTACCAGCAACCATACAGACTATGCAGATGTCTCTTTTATGGCAGTTAAAATATGGACAACATGTTAAAGCCCTTATTTAATCAAGCAACCTCACATTGAAGTGTCCTTGAGTAGAACAGAGTCTCTGCCAGATCCAAACCTGCTGTGCTGTTAAAAGCTTCAGGAAATAAAGTTTCCCACTTTGTGATCGATCTTATTAAATATACTGCCAGTACAGTAAATGCATGGTATGCTACACAGCTGCTTACTCTGCAAAAACAGTGAGTAGGTTCCTGACATGAGAACATTGCGTTTCATTTAACAGTCATATGAAAGTGAATTAGAGGAGTGCCAGTATTTCATGCAGTTATCTCACAGGATACCGTGGCTAACATCCTTCCTAATGTCTTTTCTTAGAGCGGAGGCAACAGTTTGCAGTATGTAAAATAGTATCACTAATGCCTCTGATATCACAACACAGTCATCAGAGACATGTTTTACATATACCATCATTACTTCAGCCTGCATTCTTGAGGGTTCTAAATATTAAACAGATATGACAAAAGAAACACTTTATAAGGTTGTACAGCTACAGTTACAAAATTACATGGAAGCAATCATTAAATGATCCCAGAAGCTCCACACAGAGTGATTTTAGATAAAGAAAAAGCTGAGAACTGATATAAGAAAGACAAATTGTCCACAGCCAACAGGATATGTAGCTTTGAATAAAGCTGCTGTACAAAGAGATGAGACCACTGTTTCTGCAGCAGCCGCAGTAAATCAGTGTCTACAACGGGCCACTTATGGCAGACAATTAGGGTTTCTTTTTTTTAGCCTAATGATTAGCAAAAGCTAAAGCATTTTAACAGCTGTGGATGCAATGCTTTAAGTGATTTGCCCACTTATTAGGTAATGGGTATGCATCTTGCTTTTGATGGTTCCCATGAAGCATTGCTGCTGTGCCAACGACTGCATCAATTACACAGAGTGGAGACTGAGAAAGCAGTGTCATCAAAGCTCAGCTTGCAGTTTCTTGGAAAGAGGCGCAGCCTGTAAATATGTGTGTCAAGTTTGATTTAATTTAATGTACTGACTCGATCAAAAAGCCATTTAAAAAAGTCCCCATGAAAAATTACAAGCAATTGCTTTTAGTTTTTGTTTGTAATACCGGTCAGTCCAAGATTTATAGATCCAATTTCTGTGCATGTTTCGGACTCCTCACTAGCTTAGCTGCAGTTCTGATAATTAGCTGTCATTCTGCTTGAATTTGATGCACGCTTTGTCATGAGAGTCATGGATACATGAGATAAATAAAAGATGAAGAGGAAACGCATTAGGAGGAGAGAGAGGGCTGAGTGGAATAGAGGAGTCTGAGAGAGAATGGACAGAAGGAAGAAATCAGAAAAAGAAGACAAACAAAATTTACCAATAAATTTACTTTTTTGCCAATACAGATATAAATTGACCCCTTAACTTTTATTCATTGTAAAGCACCTGGCCTTTTAGTATAAAGAACATAGACAAATTGTGTAGTACCTCCTGAATCTGCAGTTTTCCATCAGCAGTGGCGTCATAAGCAGACATGAACCGTTGCTTCAGTCTCTGGACTCTCTCTTCAGTCACTTTCTCCTGCAGATGCAGTTCATTAAGATTAAATTGATTTTCTTGTTCTAAAGCCAGCATTAGAAACACACTTGCACATACTCAGATGACATGATGATACAGTGCATAGTGGGGAAAAATGAGATGGTACATTGCAATCACTACAATGTGTTGCAACACCGATCCCTTTAAATTAAGAGACAAGTTTATTTGAGAACCTACAAAAAAAAAATGGAATATTGAAGGGCAAACGCTGCACAGGCTGAGTCACGGTTATTTTCAGAAAAGTCACCATGGAGACTTCTTTGATCGCTCTCTTTTTTCTCTCTCAAGCTCTGTTTTCTAAACCTCAGGCTAATACAGTTTGTAAAGCATTCATGTACAAGACTCTATGTGTCCCTTAGACAAAACAAAGAGTATGACGCATTCTTATCTGAGTTCAGAATCACATTTTCTTTTCCTGTGTAGATCGTATCCTCCCTCACCCAAAACTCAGTCAACCACTTGAAGCAACTGAAGACAAAACACCTTTTCAGATTTAATTTTTTTCATATTAATAATAATTTACATATTTTTTGGCAGCCTGTTTCTCTTAAGCATCTTTGTGAACCCTTGCTGGCTGTACTGTAACTATAGAAACCTGTGGATCAGCGGTGCTGAAGTCTGAATCATTGTTTCATGCGGTGCAGAGCACACAGTCTGCAGACTACAAGGTGCCAGAGCTCAACTCATTACAGAGAGATCAGCATTTATCTTCTGCATCCCCTGTCACACACTTGGGTTTGGCGCCAGCAATCTCCTGTTGCTAGGCAAAAGTTTTTACACTACTGACCTTATGTAAGCTGCGTTACAAACTCACATGTTCTCTTAGCTTGACTAATATATTAAACTTAGTGTATGAAAGACAAGGATATGAAGTTATTACATGTAAGTCATTAATGTGGGAAAAATCTGTATCATTGTATTGACATGTTGCATGAGAGGAAATATACCTCATAAAGTTTAAACTGCTAGAATGGAGAATACAAAAGGACAGTTACATGGTATTTTTGTAGGAAAAAGCAAATATCAGTGCTAATCCCAGCAGCAATAATGATAAGAGCAAACATCAGAGGGACAAAGTGACATGTGTTCGGTGGTCTGTTTGCTTTAGCACCCCATTAGTATCCAAGCAAGTCCGGTAACACACATAAGTACACATATTAGAAGATGATCTAATGTTGTTCATTTGGTTTTCCATTGTAACTGGTAAGGGAGAGGCCTCTGAGACAAGTGAAGGGATCCTCCTCTGACACTGACCAGAGCTCAGTAATCGTGTTGTGGCTAACATTCTGACAGGCACCCCACCCATTCAGACAACTGCATGAAGGTTTAGCTGCTCACACTGCAGCACGATCACACATGCTGCAAAATGTGTTCAAATGTTTTTCCTGGGAGCTGATTCAAATGAATTGCATGCTTAACAATACATTTAATAGAAATTTTCAAAATAAAGACTTGTTTGTACTTGCAGTAAAAATAAGGAAAACAAAATAAACCAGGAAATACACACACACATTCACACACACACACTGACTGCATATAAATTGACTCAGTTTCATTCTACCCAGTGTGCTTGTCAGTATCAGATAAAAATAATGTTGCAGTCTGTGGCTTTGTGCCTGCACGGCATTGAACAGCTCTCATCACAAGTTGTGGATGAATTCATTCAAAGAAAGCTGACTTACCTGTGGACCCAGTGTTTTCATCATGTGACGGAAAAAGTCATCAAGCTCTTTGCCTTCAATGTAGCCATTATCTGTCGAACAAGGTGTAAAAATCACTGAGTTGTAAATCTATTAGACAAAGTTTGATCTTTCCTCAATATTTAAATAAATACATCTTACAATGAAGACAATAAGAAGACAATGACAACTTATTTTTATCTTTTGAGCTTTTACTAGTGTAAAGTTTTGCTGCTTTTTCTTGTTAGGTTCTTTCCCCACTTAACAAACGTTGTGTTGTATAGTGGTGAAGATGTGAAATTGTAAACTGCTTTCAATACTTAGAAATGCAGGATTTAACATTACAATTACTTGCAACAACTAGGACTCAAACATTTGTCTTAATTAATGAGATCAACCTTTTTTGCTTAATGTCTAGTAGTGCATTTCATACATTAAAAAGTCCTTTATAATTTTAGTCATAAAAGAAAAATATGTGAACACTTACCATCTGCATCGAAATGTTGCCAGATTTCTAGGAAACCTGCTGCATCCAGGTTATCAAAAGCACTGTCCATTTCAGTGAAGAAGGTAAAGTAAGGTGGCGACTTTAACACATCTAAAACAATCAGCACTGAGGTGACAAACTGTTGCACTGCTCAGCTGGCCTGGTTAACATGTGTTTTCTCTGACTTTGTTAAAACCACACCTCCTCTGTAAGAGAGTGAGAGAAAGAGAGACAGACAAAAATACTGGAGCTTTGTATTTGCCCCCTGGTGGCTAAATTGTTGCACTGCAAAGCTGATTTTCCAACAGAAGTTAACAAGAGATTTGAAAGCCTGTAAAATTATTTTAATCAGTATTAATATTTGCATGGAGAAATGTTTAACACCAGCAGATTGACTCAGGAGAAACTTATTGATCCATGGCAAAATGGAATAAACAGACATGATAAAGAGCAAACATGTCATTGTATTTATGGGTTTTTTTTCAGCTCAAGAAAAACAGTCATTGTTTGGCATCACTTTTTTAAAATCATGATCAAAGTAACATTACAATGATTACATGTCATAACAAATTAATACATACAAAGAATTAATTTCTACATGTATAAACACAATTTACAAGTGAGAGGAAAACCAACAAAAGGATCAGGACATCACCGGCCACCGTTTGCCTTTTTATTCCAAATAAGTTACAAACAAACCCCTAGTATAGTAGTGTACTTAGTACCAAAACAATATAGGATTTGCTGTGTTCACATAGGCATGTGTATATTACATGTTTGTATATTACACATACATATATACACACACTCCTACATGTATGACAGCACATATATACATACAGAACAACTCACAGCCACATCATGCAGTCACACACACGTAGAATGGGGAGTCTTGACTCATTGCTACTGGTTATTTTCACGTTCTTCACTCCATGAACCACTAGCAATGAAGTAGACAATCATTTTCAGGATTGAACAGGAAATTATGACAGGAACACAGCCAGCTGCTTCTGAAATCCCACACAGAGGAGTGAAAGAGGGTGAAAACATCTAATAAAACGCCAACTGAACACGGCACACAGCCACATCTGTTTGCTTTTAATGTAATGAAATGAAGTGTTTAAGGGTTTTTTTTTCATTGTCCCTGAACATCTTTCAAACAAAAGTGATGTTTTTGAGTTTTGGGACTGACACTGCCTATCAGAGCAGTTACAGACATCAGAGACAGATTAACTATATACAGCAGGACCAGTGTTATTTCTAAGACATGATTAGTGACAAAGAAAAAAATCTTATCATGATCCTATAAAAAGACATCAACAGACACCATAGGAAAAGGTGCACCAGTAAGACCTTTGGCCTGACTTGACTTAGACTCTTGGATAGTTCAATAAAAAAAGAGTTGTGCTCCTTTCACACTGCACATAAAGAAAGAGGTCTGCTGCACGTTTAGAATAAAATTTAGAAAGAATGCTGCACAAAACAACTCGGAAGTTGTTGTGAAGTTGTGCAATTCTCAATGTATTATATCAAAACATGAAATCTTGCATACAGGTGTTTTTTGGTGTGATGGGTCGCACAGAGTGATGGTTAGCGATGGGGAATATTAGCACATTTAAGACACTTGAGCTTTTCTGTCATCAGACAACAGACAACACAAGATTGTCCAAGGGTTAATCTGTTAATATTGTGCACTGACAAGACCGCACTATGCCCATTCTGATTTATCTGATTTGATAATGAACTGATGCAATATCTTCATGTTTGTTTACTTTTTAAAGAAAATTTAAGAGCAAACTAAGTTTCCTAATAATAATTACAGTTTGGATGTTAATGGTTTTCATGTTGAAAACTTGTAGTTACTATAACTTTAATATGACTGCAGCATAATCAAATATAAAAGCTACATTCAAATCCCCATCAATATAAAATCATTACTAAAAAAGAGAAAAAATCGGTTTGCTAACTGTGGAGCAGTGTGAAAGGGGCATTGGTTGCTTTAAAAAAAAAAAAAGGTAAAAGGAGTCGGCCTGAGACCTTTGCGGTTGTTCCTGTTGTTGTGTAGCATTCAGGCGCTGAACATGCTACAAACAGAAAAGCCCAGAGGTTCATGTGGTCAAAATACAACTACTTTCAGTTCACTTTCACCTCAGGTGTTGCACTCTCAATGAGTTTCTGTCAAAGGCAATATGACTGCCAACTGTTTATGCGTTGAATTAAAAAGAAAAAAACATCTTGTGTTGCACGGTGTGAAGTAAAAATGAGCTGACTTTGAGAGCTCTGACTGTCGAGTCTGTAAAGGTTTGAAGGCTGGAGTTCCCTCAGTGTTTTGCTTTTAGACAAAGATCAGACTGAAGAGGTTGTGTCAATATACCAAAATGTGAGCAAATAGCATTTTCTCCATTTACTGTGTTATTATCAGGCATATTATTGGCAACATTCCTCTTTTTGAGTTAGTTCATTGCTGTCTTCAGACCTCCAGCATACCAGGGGGGTATTTAATAAATGCAAGTATGTTATGACAAGTGAGGATCCATCTGTCTTTAAGAGCAATTCAGAGTTTGTACGACTGAAAAAACACTCACATACAAAACAGCTCAGTTTCATGTTAGACAGTCTCATTTGTTCCAAGGAGAACCAGCTAGAAATCAAGCTGTTTGGTTTGAATATTTCACCAAAAATAACACACAATTGTGAGTGTTCATGTGTGTTTCCATCAATTTCTGCAGCTCTTGTGACATAATGGTGTTTAGTTTTTGTATCCCATCTAATATGGCACTTATTGGCGCTTATTGTGTGTAATCAGGAATTATTGCAGTCTCATCAGTTAACACATGCCTGATGCTTTTAATTTGCCAACATTATTTCATTTCTCCAACACCATTTATTTGCTAAATCTGTTTCCATTGCACTCACAAATGACCTTTTATTGATTACCAACTTTTCAACCTTCTGCAAACTTTTTTGGTGATATTTTTACATTTTGAAATTTTTAATTTCAGAAGGCCTGTGCATAAAACAGCTTGATAGAAACGCACCACGTGTTTATAATGGCACTCTGTATTGCACCTTAATGACAGACACAAACTTATTTCCCCCATAAACAGCACAGGTGAGGACGTCCGCAGTTTAAAGATTCACAAGCATAAACATTTTTGTCCATATAGTTTAAACACATAGAAAAGTGTTAGTTAACAGTGCTGAAGCCTTATTGATCAGCGAAGTTAAATTGAACCAAAGTCCTCTCAAAGCAACACTTCATATGGTCTCTCCATCTCTCTCACACAGAGATAGCATCTTTAGCTATCCTCCAGTCATTCGGCAAATGTCCGGTTAGTCACTTTCAAGTTAGTGACTCGTAGTTAAACTGTCCGCTACATCAAACGCTTATTTCTGATTATTTGAGAAGCTAAAATCCTCAGCAAAACCTGTGTTTTCCTGAAAAAAAAAAAAGAATTGCATAATGGATTTAGTCACTTCTGAAGTCCGGAGAAGAGCAATTTGCATTTACTGAAAATAGCATTTAGAAAAATCTATACAAATATATTGAAGGGAAAAAATGCCATTGAGTCTGGTCGTGTTTTTGAGTTCAAGTACAGTACAGTGATCCTGGTATTATTGTTACATGTGTTTGGTCCCTGGGAAACGAGCTACTGCAATGGAGAGCAACAAGGAGATGGAGGAAAGGATACACTTAATAGTTTCACAGTCTTTCAGTCTTTAGAACAAAAAGTTTGCCTTTTTTTGGAAAGTGTTGTCTCTTTTTTGTCAGTGGTTTACTAACTTAAACTCACGTTTAAATATTCATCAACTGAAAATGTTTGATCACCCATTTCCTCAAATCTTGAACACTTAATTCTTTAAAGGATGGAGATTTTCTCCTGACAGCAAAAAAAAGGAACAAAAATAGATTTAAAGACGTAGGAAGCTCTTAGGAGACTTTGCACAGTTTGGTTTGCTAGGCGACAAGGTGTGACTGAAAAATGTCATGAGGATATTTCCCCAAAGAATTAATATCAATCATTTTATCACAGAGAACCAGGATTAAGAAAATTTGAAACTGAATAATTTCATACTACAGCAGGTCTTCCTGCAAACCAAACATGACTTGTACAGCACGGTCAGAAAGGACCTGCAAGTACAACCTTGAAGAGAAGCAAAAAAATATTGATCAGATTTCCCTTTAGTTGCATTTCTAAAGGAAAAGACAACACAAACACTCTCAATACTTGTTTGTCTCTCTCATATTAAAATAAAGTCTTTGTCTGCCTCTTCCCCAGAGTCTGAGGACTTCTTGCCCGCAGCCTTGTCCTGGTTAGAAGATTGGTCCTTGGACTTGAGGGAACCGTGATCCTCAGAATTGGTACGAAGAGGGCTGCTTCGCTGAACAGAGTCCGACACTGACCCCGCCCTCACTGAGAAAACAAAAGAGGGAGACAGAAGATGGAAATAACATAAGGGTTTTGTCAACACTTAAGAGCAAGGTAATGAGAGGAGACCAAGAAAACATCACAGCACATGCAAGCAATCATGTCTTTACATACTGTTTTTATTTAAAAAAGCAAAATTAGTGGTTATTCTTTTTAGGAAAATTGTGAACTCTTAATTTGGATTTGACACTGGTAACTCCCTTTTATTAATATTTTCTTTGCTTTCTATGGTTTGCTTGTTTGGTATTCATAGTCTTAACAATGGGATCGAACTATTAAATATTCTTGAAACTGAGGCTCAAGATTACTGGTGCTACTTTTAATGACTTTCAACAAAGACTTTTATTTTGGACCCTCTACATCCCATACATGTAAAATTTTAAATGCTTCCACCAGGGCAGAGTTTTTCCCCCTCCTTGGAAGCATTAATAGATACAGATTGTCCTTTGTAGAATCTGATATTGGTTTTTTAAGGAAACTAAGTATGAATCTTATTGATTCACAGTGACACAGTAGGAAATATGGATCTTCTGTTATGTTTGTATTTGATATATTGTCTGTATATGTGCTGGACGACTATCTATAAATCAACTGTCTTGCATGAACATGAAAGTTTTACTTTACTTGCCACAACATTGTGTATTTTCATATAATGAGAAATAAAGCTTCCCTATAAGATTAAAAACAAAGTTTCTCTCTGATAGTCCAAAGGTTATGGGATTGTACTCGTTGCAGTATGTTGACAAAAACTGTTCCTTCCAGCTCTGAAGGCTCTCAAGATTAATTATCATCTTGCATCAAAGAAAAAAAAGATCTTATTATAATTATACTTGGCAATAAACTTTGGCATGCATCATCTTCCAACTTTTATGGAGGAGGAACGAAAAGAAGAACCAACATATTAATTAGCCAGTGGCTTTAAATGAATCCTCATTTGCCTGAGAACAAACATGAATGCGATGTGTGAACTTCAGACTGGCACCCGCGGGTGTCACTGCTGACATACAGATTAAATAAAGGGAAGAGAGGAAGAGCGCATGTAGACAAGGAGACCAAAGGAGAGGACACACATGAGACAAGAAAAAACCCCCCAACAAAAATTATCTGTAAGAACACAGGCATAAAAGATCAAGCTGCCCGTCCGTCAGAACAGATGAAAGGCAGAGGGACTGAGTGAGAGTTGTGACCTTAATCTATCAGTCTGTCAGATTGTACATGCAGACAGACAACAGTCAGCCTCCACATGAACAATGCAAACACACAAGAGTCTGATCCTGACAGCAACATCAAACATCTCGCAGCCTGTGTCAGGGAAATCTGCTCTGGCCAAAGGACGGCTCTCAGGTGATGGAGAGAAAAAGGCAACAAAGAATGTTTTAAAGAGATTTAAATGAGGAGGAAAATCTATTTATTAGCATCAGCAGGATGACATTATCAGGCCAAGTTGAGCTACTAAAGCAAGAGATTTTGTGACCCACCATCCTGAGTGGTTTTGTTGACAGAGCCTCCTGCAGACTGCAGGCCGCTCTGGCTGTCTTTATCTTTCTCTGACAGCATCCTCTTCAGCGTGGGAGGAAGAGCTGTGACCTTAGGAGACACGCAGCCGCTGCTGGAGGAATCTGAGCCCTCATCTGTGAGGAAAGTCAGTAGAAAACAAATTCTACATTATTAATGTAGATTTTTCTATCTTCAACTGTTAGGCAAATAAAAATAAACAAAATATTCAACAGTGTGGTTCAGGAAGATAGAGAGTGAATCAGATCCCGTGTTCTGACTGTACCGATGCTTCTGCTGCTGCTGCTGGTTCTCGGCTTTTGCGGGATGGTGGGTCGAGCAGCTAGCGCTGGCTTTGCTCCTTGTGGCACCGGTGGCTTTGGACTTACTGGTCCCCCAGGAGGACTGGAGGAGGACGCAGCCCTGACACGAGGGGCCGGTTCAGGCTTGGTCTCACTACTACGAGGAGGGGTCTTCTCCGGAGAACCGGGGTCTGATTTGTTTATGGAACCAGTGGGAGACCTGCTTTCTGAAGCAGTGGGCTGAGGCTTGGCTGTTGACACAAGGAAAGAACAGATACTGATACACACAACACATGAACACCCTGAGTGGCATTTTATAAATTGAAATTACGAACAGCTGCAGATCTAGTGAGACTTAAGTTGTTTTTTTTTTTATTTTAAGTTTAAGAAAAAAGGGCCTACCTGTTGCACTGCTGTCAGGCCTGTCAGGGCTGGAAGACTGAGACACAAGAGAGGAGATAGAGAACAAAATACTGAATCACAATATTTGAACAGAACAGTAAAAACAGATTTTTCCTTTAAAGGGATCATTTAAACAGATTATTTTTTGACATGAAACCAAGTTTGTACAAATTTTTAAATCTGGTATAATTTTTACACATGCAGTATGCTTTATAAATACAGAATTTGTTTTTTAAACTTGCATTTTATCTGACTAAGAGGCTGTGATTACGTGCATGTACCACTGCAAAGCAACATATTAACAGAAGGGGGCGCCTTTGTGTCAGAAAATGTAGTGCACGAACAAAAGCTTCATACAGTATTAATGATTCAAAGCTCTTTCCATTTACCTGCTTACAAGGGACAGACAGACGCAACCACACATTCACATACACACACACACACACACACACACACACACACACACACACACACACACACACACACACACCTCGACGCCCGCCACAACACACAGATGGCAGAGAGAGATG
>JAQNCA010000030.1:23617382-23624882 GCA_029783725.1 Acanthurus tractus
CCCCACCTCAACCCCCTCTGTACATTTCTCCCCTTCCGCCCCCACCTGCTGTCTGCCAAGTATTCCATTACACAGCCTCTTGACAGTGTCATTGGTCTGTCAAATGGTTTTGGAGTGGATCCTAAAAAGCTGATTGCATTGGACCAGGATTTCTCCAAACTATTAAAAACCAAACTTGAGCTGACAAGGGCACTTATACAAAATTCTAACAATACCAGAAACAGAGAAAATAAATGAACACAATCAAGAAAAAAACCCACCAGCATAATTAAAATCCACTGGTTGTAGCCTTTGATTACTTAAAATAGCTTTTATTATATTTTGCAGCATTGTGCAAAACTAAAGCTGCAGGATGTAGATGTCTTATGGATGTTTAAGGCTTCAACTGCACAGTTGTTGCATTAAGATTTGAATTTACAAGTGTGCTAGAAAATACTCACATGGTTTGGCATAAATTATGAAAAAGTTTCCATATTCCAGCTTGCCATGCACACACATTGACAGAAATCATTGCAGCTGAACATGCATGAGTATATGATCTTACCTCACAGCAGCTGAGGTCGAGAGTCACATCCTTTAGACTGAGGTTACTGGCCAGGCCAAGCAGGAGAGCTCTGCAACAACCATTTATATACAAGTATAACAACAAATCCATCAATTTAAAAGGAAGAAAGAATTAAAGAATCTGAACATTTTTCAGTTTTTCCTTGGTTGTTTATTCTTTCATTTTGTGTATTTCTAAGCACATATATTTTGCCACTGTCCATTTCCAAACTTCAATAATAATAAAACCACTATAAAAAGAAAAATGAAGGTGCAGTTTCCCACTTTGTGCAGACAGAGCTGCAGCAGCTATTCTCTTAAGCAGCTCCTCACTGTGATTTGGCCTGACAAGACAAGTTTATCCTGACTTCTTCAAACGGAAATACAGGTGATAAAAGAAACTGAGGAACAAAATGTGCAGTCACAGAAAATGTGGGACAGGAGCTAATCCTCAGACACATTAAATGTGAATGAATCGCTGTCTCACTTGAGGGCCTCTGGTGGCAGCTTGGTTCCTGACACGTTGATGGTGCTGAGGGCCATGGCGCTGCTAAAGAAGTGCTTGAATGATGGAGGCACCTCTTTGCCTTTCCTGCAAGACAACAGGGAATTATATAACAGCAGCAGCAGACAGAAACACTGACTTGAAATACAACATTTATCCAACTTTTCAAGGCTCCCTTGATCCAGCAGCACATAAGGTTCAATAATGTTGTTCCTGCAGCCGACCTATTCAGGCCACACATTAAGCTTTTAGTACTCTCACCATGTCCTAAAAGCCTGTGACCCATTTTGGTTTGACTGTTAAAGAAACTGTTTTAGATCCACAAAAACAGGATTGAGAGGAGATTTTCAGGTATAACCCTTAACCTCCACTCATCTTCCCTCTGCCCCCCTTCCTTGATGTAGTCCTTAACTCCCTAGAGACACACTGGTATAAGGGAGATAATAATGAGAACAGGACTCCACCCACTACCCATCTGTTACTCACTGCACACACACACATATGAGAGCACACAAAATCACAAACACACACAGTCAAACATGCCCAAATCCCTCATCTTCACACCCAAAGTGTACAAACTCATGACAACCTGATTTCATCTTGTCTGTAGTGGCACTCTGTCACCAGCAGGTGTCAGGCAGCAACATATGAGATTTTTGGGTGAGAGAAACTATGCGCAGGTCTGTCTTTCAGGTCAGAAATTAAACCTCGCTGCTGATCTTCCCACTTTCAGGTTCAGAGATGGTGGCAGGATTAGTGCAGTGCTTACAGGTGGGTGGGTATAATATCTTTGCAGATAATGTGCAAATATTTTGCTGCTAATTAATGTTAGAGTTGGGAAAGTTTTGAATCTGAGAAGTAACATTGGTGTGGATAGGCCATTAAGTTAAAACTGTATAAACTGTATAGGTAAATGGTTACTCTGTAATCTCATTGCCTACTGTTAGTTTTAGAATAGGAAATTAATTGAGACAAAGAGACCACAGTATAATCGACTAATCTGTCCTCATTATTTGCATAACCTAAATGAGTCCTTACCTGTGAGAAAAGACGCTCTTTGACACATTAAGAACAGAGAGATGCTGGACTGAGCCTCGCAGCAGAGCTGAGCAAACCTGGAAAATACACAGAATAAATCACATCTGAGCTGTGTCAACTCTAATATCTGTGATAATTAATACATTTTTTTTTACAAGACACCTTCCATTCCTCACTCTTCATCCCTGTGATAGACAGAGAAAGAGACAAAGAAGAAAGCTTTGTGTCCTTGTTTATGAGAGTGTAAATGTATTTATTGCTGGCTGTATGTGCGAACGAAACAGTATGATTTAGGAGCCAATCAATTTTTTTCAGTGACAGACTGACAGCTGGCTACATCTCAGACTAATCAATAAGCTGTATTTGGCTCTGGGACCCACATCAATACATCACATACAGTATTCAGACCAACACAGATTGAGTGGGTGTACAAAATTGGATTACATTCCCTGCAACACAGATATTAGTGTCCACCACTTCATCTTACAATGCGGTGATACCAGGCACAACTCTAATTACATGTTGTTTTGTTTGTAACGTATGTTATGCATTGTAATGTATCACTTTATTCAGTTACTTTCTAATTTATCATTTTTTTTTCTGATTAGTTCCCTGAGGGATGTAATGTCAGTGTGTGTGTCCTGACTCACCTGGTCCAATGAGCAGTCTGTGTTGGAGAGGTCGAGGGTTGCCAGGCTGTTGGGTTGAGCCAAGAAGTGGTAGAAATGCTAAACAAAACAAAGCAGAAAGCAGCATGTAAGGCCTTACGGTACAACACAGAGATGTTACTGCTCTCTGGAAGAAATTTTAGCATTCTTATTTATTCCTCAACTACGTGTCTACTTTCCCTTTTGTGCGTGATCATACCTATCCAATAAGCTAATAGATTGATGCTCATCTTAAAATATTATTGTGATCCTGGTTTATTGCTGGACTATTTCTCCACCAGGCATGGTAAATTCCTGGAGTGTCAGACAACTAGGTAAGACTTTTGACTAGAAGCTAGCTGCTTCAAGTTCCTGTATTATGCTTAACTCTTGGCAAGAATGGGAATAAGAATATTTCCCAAAAATGCCAACCTCTCTCTTGAAACTTTTTTTTCAGTCACTGCAGCACTTTGGCCAACAATTGACACAAACCTTTGTGTCTGTCTGAGTGTGATGGCGTCTGTGAGACTATTTTCTGATGTATCTGCGCTCTGAACAGATTGATAGGATGTCCGAGTCAATACTCTCCTACAGAGAGACAATGCTAACTGATTTATACTCCACACAACTGCAGCACTGAACTGTTTCAATCAATTAAGTCTTATTGATAGAAACTCTAAGATGGATTAGAAACTGTGTGTTTGTGTGTGTGTGTGTGTGTGTGTGTGTGTGTGTGTGTGTGTGTGTGTGTGTGTGTGTGTGTTTGAACCTGCATGTCATCTCCTCGGAGGACATTCCCTGAGAGGTCCAGATGGACCAGGCTGCTGGGGATGGACGGGTTGGCACTCAGTGACTGGCAAAGGCTGTTCACCCCTGATACATACACACACACAGGCCTGCATTGTCAGCATTATCACAGCCTTCAAATCTCCACTTGATGTTTTGACAGCATATTGAAGGAAATAGCAGAGGAAATGAGCAGTGGGTGAAGACAGGCGAGAACAGGATCAGAATGTCAAGCGAATGCATGGAAAGTGAAGAGAGTTTGTTTTCCTTTGGTTGTGTAAATGTAATGTAAGGCCTTATCAGGGTCACATTATGTTGACGATTCTCCTTTGTTTTAATTATCAAAGGAAAAGATTTCAAAATAAACCTTAAAAAGCTCAACTCTGACATGAACAACAATCAAACATCAAGCTCTAAACAACCACATTATTGTTGAAAGTGTTCATAGCATATTGAGAGTTAGAAAAAAGTGTGTATGAATGACTTTGCATGCATGGATTTCTACTGCAAAGCATGTGTGTTGTATTGATATATTGTGCGTACAAGCAGTGACCCGTGTCCAGTCTATCACATGGCTGACACACTGAACCAGCACTTTTATAAAATCCTGCATGTCTGTCAAAAAACCAATGCGTGACTGTCAAGTGACTGATTTCACAGAGCAAGTCTGATAAGAAGAGATGAAGAAGAGTGTGATACAAGAAAAAAGAGAGAAAAAGTATTGTAGATATAAAGAGAGAAACAAATGTGTTTGTAATGGTTAATTTTTTGCAATGCATGCAAAAGGTTACCTTCAAGTGTAATCGAAAGATAAAATGATTTGCCCAGTAACAAGTTTCATCAAACAAAACCAGTGCAAACAAACAAACAAATAATAAACATGTCCAAAAAATAAACATTCTGCTGTTGTTCTGCCTGTTGAAGCTTTTGGGGTTTGTATTATGGATCGGGCTCTCAGCTTAGACAAGCAGGGCTCAGTTAAAGCAGTGCAGCCCTTTCACTAACCTTACACTGTGGAATATGATAGCCCTTTATTGATTGCCTGAAAGCAGAGCATGTGTATAGTGGGTCCCCAAAGACGCTGCCGGGTGCTAGAGTGTTTACTTTGAGTGAGAACCAAGAAGAAGTTGTTGTGGTAAAGTGATTCCCCGAAAGTGGCCGACATTTAAAACAGTTTACAAAATACAAATTTCATGCATTTTTATGCAATCGGCTCCTTCAAAGCATTTCATTAAAGGTCATTACTGCAGAAGAATTTTTCAATTATGCCGAGAAGTTACGGCTCCGCTGACTGGAAGAAAGCGGTCTGGCAAGCAGAATATATGCAAATGAAAATATGTAAACTGTTTGCAGATTGTTTTTGCACAATCACATGTCTTTTACCAAGCCCCCCTCTCTTGCTCACAGTGCTAATAGATCCATAATTAACTAGTCATTAGCGACTCAGCGGTGGCTATGTGTGAACTGCATCTGATCACAGGGGAGCAAAATTAAACCCAAAAAGGAAAGCAAGCTGATTACAACAAAATATTTTTATAATGTTTTGGTATTTAATCACTCCAACTAACTTATCTATTTATCCCCTTTTATACACTGGTGCACAAAAGACAAAGAAAGATAATTCATACCTTTGGGTGAAAGTGAGGTTTTGGAGAAGTTTAAATGTTTGAGCCCCATACGAAGTTTGGCGAACTGAGCACCGAGGGAGGAGATACCTGCAGCAGGAGAGAGGCAATGAATTATGTTTTTTTTTCATTTGGCTGCTTTTTTCAGCCATTGCAACAATATTGACATTTTTATATTTGAGATATTAACCTTTAGTGAAAACTTAACAGATTTAATTTCTCTGTTTAACCTGTCAAATGTGTATGTTGTCGCTATATTTCTAAGGTTCTGCTATATTTAAGTCCAGTAACAGAACTGAATACAAAGAATGCTTAAAATTAAAACCTAGAATAATACAAAAGGTTCCCAAAAGGATACAGCAATGCAGAAAAGTATTTTTTATATCAGATTTGGAGAAAGAGATTTTGGCTCACTCAATTTTAAAATCTATTGCATGTAATCAGTGGACAGTCACTGAATAGAAAAAAAATACATATTTAACTTGATGCAAACACATGAAACAACTAAAATATAAATATCTTATTAAGACAAAATGACATAGAGCCAAAATGTAAAAATAGAGTCTCATTTCATTAAATAGGAACACATTAGACAGATTCTTGTGGTAAATTTTACATGAGAACGAATTGGTCAGAGACCTGTGAGACCCACAAATCTGTCGTATCTGTCGTACAAGCCACTGCCTGAATACTTGGTGGAATGTATCTTTAATTCATGTGTCCTGGATAGACTGAGAGGCTGAAATATAGAAGCATTGAAATATTAAACTTGTTGCTCTCAATGTCCTGTTACAAATATGTGAAGTCTGTATGATTACACTCTATATCAACCAACAAAAAATTGGTGCCTAACAGCAACCCAGCCTTAATTCTTTTGTGTCTGTGAGGACCTGTGTGCCAGTCTTATGGATTTTAGCCTGATGGATTTGTTTGTCTGGTCTGAAAAAGTTCTCACTACTTACTGCACATCTTTCCTGCCATCTGAGTCTGATTTTGGTTAAACATCTTAGAGGCAAAGACAGTATATTTTGATATTTAATTGTAATATGAATTGAATAAATGCAAAAAATTAGAAAATATTCAACTATACTGCATTATCTTTTTAAAATATAAACAACGTTATATCAGTGAGAAATCTGGAAAGAATATTGGATAGTTTAGAGCTGAATGAGTAGAACAGCAGCTCTGAAGAGAGAACTGAGCCGTGCACAATAGAGAGGGTAACTGAGCAGAGACAAATACATTAGCCTTGATTACAGCAAAAATCGTACCTCTGTCCTCCAGTGGGTTGTTGGCGAGATTAATGGTGGTGAGTCCTGAGCTGGGGTTATGGGCCAGGGCAGCAGCTAGCTTCTGGGCAAAATCACTGCAGAGTATAAAAGAGTGTATCATATATATGTGTATGACCAATGTCCTGTACATATGCAGTGTATCAAAGAGCTCTGGCAACATAAATATGATCTTCTTGCTGTGAAGAAAAGCAGAGCTGAACAGAACTGAACAGGCATTTTTCACAGACTGCATTTTGAAATGCCCACTAGGAAAGCACAAGTCAAAATATTGCGATTAATGATGTCTGAATTTTATTATGTTGCACATTTTCAGGGTCCTGGTCATTGTGCATGCTGGCCTTTGCAAGCTGCAACCTCAAAGGCTGAAAAATCAAACAAACAATAGAAAATTACAGTTCCTTAAATGGCCTCTTTAGGCTGCCTGGTAATAAAATGCTCAACTTTACAGCACAAATGAACATGTTTACATTCTGGTCCAGAAATGGTTTTGATCTCTACAGCTAATATCCTCATCTCTATATTTCTATGGTTTCTACACAGCTCACTCTTTTAAATTCCATTAAGATTTATAATGATAAACATAGCCAGTATTTTTGTGCTTAGTAACACCTGTTTTTAACCTGATGTGAACGGGCAAAAAGTCTGCTGTGATGATGACTTACTGAAATTACAATTTGGCAACCAACTGAATTTCTTTTTGATTTTGTAAGGAAAGCTATTTTCTGCACAAAACTGACAAAAGCAGCAGTGCAAAGAAAATCATCGGCTCTCTGCAGAGCTGCTGCACCTGTTTAATTCAGTATGAGAGGAGCATTTTTAGCTTGACGACCCCACATTTATTTCAAAAGCCACAATTCAAACGACCTGAAAATGATGCCGTATCTTTAAAGGTTTATGTATGTACTTAGCTGCAGGTACGTTAAGCAATCTTATCTTGCTTAGATATTCATTAAATTAACAGATTTCTAATAATTACAAAAATTTACCACAGCTATAGTTTAACATCATATTTTAAGATTCTAGGACTGAGTCTTTGATTTTCATTAATGTTATAAAGTGAGATA
>JAQNCA010000030.1:23629882-23634966 GCA_029783725.1 Acanthurus tractus
TTATGTGTCTCTTGTTAAAATAAATCTTTTCAGCCACATGCTCTCTCTCTCTGTGCAACTTTATACATGGTAGTTTATATAATGTTGTTGTTCTCTGGTTATATTTTACCTCTTTAAATTTCAAACACTCACCTGTTCTCCAGATGGCTGAAGTCCTGCAGGTTGAGTTCTCTGGTGTCTTGAGTTAAATAGATGGTGTCCACATCCTGGAAAGAAAACAAAGTGCACAAACATGTTTGTTATTTAAAAAAGAAACATCTGCTGGCCCCCGATGAGTCATACAGACAAAAAGGAGCTGGACAGAGCAGATAAAATACATGCAAAAGTGACAAAACTTTTCCATTCAGGACAAGAATGAGCTTTGCAATTCCATCATGAACTTAAAACCTGTGTCTTGGTGCTCCATCTGCTCAGGAAACTGCAAATGTGCATGTGTTAGTGGTCACAAAAACACATGTATCTCTATGCTATTGTTTATGAGGTTATGCAACATTAAAAATCTACTCAAGAAAGTTGTTTCTTGCACCTGCAACATGCACAACACTGTGCAGCACTCTATTTGTGCCGAAAACAAAAAGCCTATAAAGTTTTGATTGCACCTCGTATGAGGAACATGGTACAACATTTTTTATGCTGGGGTAGGCATTTCAAACAGCTTGATGCAGTTTGATGTTATCCAGCCAACAGCACTGAAGCAGAACTGGACCAGCATGTGTCAGTGCCTTTACAACTTCATGAAAGAATGTAAAAAATACTGACCCACTGCACCTCCTCCTTGTAAGGCAGCCCCAACCAGTCACAGACACATCTGTACATCTGAGAAAAACCACCTGCAAAGAAAAAGAGATCATCAAAACTAGAACACCAAAAAGACTGTCCATGGAGTTGTATTGTGATTTGGATTGTGTAAAAATGCTTATTAATTGCTTCTACAAAGTTAAGTTCATAAGGACATGATTTAATTTATCGTGTAAAACTAGTAAAGAAGAAAACAGCAGAAATATACAAAGCAGAAAAGATAATGGGATAGGAGAAGCATGTGGTAATTATTGATTCCTACCACAGGGTCCAGGTTCAGCAGGCTTGTTGTTCTCCCACAGAGTCTGCAGAGAGATCAGCCTGTCTGGAGGCTCCATGCAGAGCTTCTTCATCACTTTACTGAGAAGAAAAGGAAAGACAAAAACTTAATTCCACAAAAATTCCAGCAAGTTGAAAGTCTAAATTCATATCCTTCCCTAAAAAATGTTATGAAACCAGTACTTTGAGTCCACTTTCTCACTGCCTTACTTGCGAGCAGGCATTTTACAAGCAGGTTGCAAGGAGGAGAACCAATAATTTGAAGCGAAAAAAATGATATCCAAGTAAATGCTAAACTGACTGCAGCTCAAAATATAGACATCAACCTCCTTGTTGAGTAAAAGAGAAGTCCTGGTCACAAGGTGGGATTATAAATATTTATTGTTTTATATCTTTGGTCATCTCGGCATTTGTATTCATGCTTCCTGTTCTAAACTAACAATTTTATGTAAGATTGACATTTGCAGTCTGATAGAAACATGTTTGGTAAATGAAATACAGTGCACTGTACTTGCAACTGTAATGCTTTTTAAGAACACATACAGTATAACATGTAAAATGAAAATGCATATGTAAAAACACTCACAGAGATCAACAAAAGTAATACAATAAGACAAAATTAACTGCATCTTTATTAGGATTGATCCAAATCTATGTGACTGGTCCTTATAAATAGTATGAACCGCATGAATGTGCTCATCAAGGACTTTGTACTGGGCATGTGTTACGCTACATATGCCCACAGACAAAGACACACACACAGACACACACGGAGAGGTGAAACTTACCTTGGTGGAAGACCAGGACATATTCTTTGCAGACAGCTGCCTACGTGAGCAACCACCTCGTTGACCTCCTCAGTAGAGAGCAGCTTCAGAGAGAAGGAGCCACGCTCGTACTCTATGGACAGCTAAAGGACACACGTGTAATCAGTGATCCACAACAGCAGGCATGGCTGCATTTAAACCTACATCATCCTCAGTTGTATATATTTAGATAAAAAAAATATGTCATCTGTCTTTCCTAACCGTATTTCATTAAGTGAATTAACAGTGTTTTAAGGAAAAAATCTAGTGTCTGAGAACAGTTTATAGTCAGTAAAAGGATTCGATATGAGTGCATTGGGTGTCTAAATAATATACATAAGTTTTAATCATCCTCTCTGTTTCATATTGCACTTTATGCCCATTTATCCACTGAGTATCTACCCAGTAATAATATAATTGGCACATCTATCCATGCACTCAACCCCATCTGCATCTCATATCTCTGTATTAAGTAAAAATAAAGATTTAATGACATTTAGCAAGACTGGATAACCATTTCAGCGTTCACTGCAATTATGCAAATGCTGATGTAAGGTGATATGTGCCTCCTCTATAGGCCAAAATTATCATAATCTTAGCTAATACTTATTAAACACTGGAGAGCCTCAGTCAAGATATTAAGAAGACTGACATCTCTGATGAAAGGCTCCGCAGCAGGAACAGTGTGGTTTGAGATGGATTATCATATTTTGTAGGTAGATCCTGCTAAATGACAGCTGGCTGACCCTGGTAGAGAAGTTAAATGGAAGCTTCTCCCAAATGAGAAACAACTCTCCAAGAACTTTCATATCTGTGCCCAAAACTGTTTTTGGTGTCACATAATTTTGGTAATTTTTAAGGATTATGCAAGCACTGAAGATATTTTCTTTCCATCTTCTCAGTTTAGTCACCTTTTATCTACTCTGGTATCTTTCAAGATTACAGGTTTCTGTATTTCAACTGGAGTTGCTGTGTTTCAGTGTCCATTTCAGCAAACATCCATCACACTTAAGCTCCCCCAGTAAGACACTCAAGTCTGAGCTTCTCAAAATTCCTGTCCCTGTAGATGATACTTACCTTTGACCCCAGTAGAGAGAAGAATGAAGAAAAAAAGCTCCCTTAAGCCATATTTTTACTCCTTTTGTTACATTTATCTGATAGTTTTTAGATAAGAATTCTCTTAGAGAATATCCTGTGAATGTAATTCTCATCACAGTATACTCTATGCTTTTTTTCAGACAAAACTGTCAGTATTCATTTCTGCAAGGCTCTTGTTTTCTGTACAATTTTCTGTACATTACTGGCATTTTCTGTTTTGTTTTATGCAACTGCAAATTAGCTTGTTTATGACCGGAATCATGGCAAACTGCTTTTTTTGACAAGAAATAAATATCCATTATAGTAAAATAACACTTTGAATTAAAATAAAATAAAACACTGATACTGGCCTCATGTAAATAAGATAGCTTGTGATAAAGCTGGTGGCATCTTGTTCCTTTAAGACAATGCTAACCAAAATGTAAAATGAGGCAGGGACATTGCAGTGAGTGAGGCCGAGCAGATTGCCCCCATTTCCAGGCTAAGCTAGTAACCCCTTGGCTCTACCTCCATACTTAATGCAGAGACAAGAGACTGATATAGATATCAAAATCTAATTCTCAGCAAGAATGTGTAACTAGTCCTTTCATAATCTGGGCTGTCAGAGTGTGTCAGACACTGTTCCTATCAGTGCTAGCTTTTGTACCTGTGTCGGCTTGTTACAAGCAATCCCCTGGATCTCCAGATAATTAAAGGAGTGTTCCACCTAAAAGAAAGAGCACAGAAATCACTGTTAAAATACTTGTGCTTTGTCATACATGGGCATGGCCTCGTAACATACTAATGAAAAGAAAAGGACGATGAAAGCTATAATTAGGGGTTATCTGAACTACTATTTGTCACAGGACATGAAATGTTACCACACTCTGTCTGACCTGCTTTAAACAACACATAGAAAAAAATTCAAGGAGCAAAAACCCCCTTCTAAAATCACTAGGTCCTATGCATGATTTTAAAACCATAACTGGCAGTCTGTTAAAAAATTACATGTTTTAGTTTAATTATCAAAGAACAGAAAGCTGTGTGTGCATGTGGGTGTAAATATTTGAATAAATGAATAAATTAATGTGCAAATGTAGTGTTCATGTGCCTGTCTGAAAGCATATATGTACAGTATCTGTGAGAGTATTCCAGCCTTATAACAACAGTGTAGTACAGTGACTATCCGTCTGAGAAATGCTGTGCAAAAACATGTCTGTTCCATAATTGATAGGTAGGGATGAATTTTTGTTTCTTTTTCAGCACCTTTAAGAAACACATTTGGGTTACAGTGAAAACTAGAGCAGAAGATAACATGAAGTATTTAATTGTTTAAATAAATCTGTTCGTTTAACTCACTTATCCCAGTATTTAATCTGTACCAGCTCAGTTGTATGTATGTATTTCAAAGACAACCATTCTGGGATGCACTGTTCATTGTTACTTCTAACTGCTAAAAAGCATCTGTGCCAAATAGCTTTAAGTTACACAGAATAAGCTGAGACAACTCATGCATTTTTTTCTGTTCAGAATTTACAGTTTTCCTCCTAAATTAGATAGAGTTAAATTAAGTTAAATTAAGCAGGAGTCGATTTCAGCTTTGACAGAAAATGGAGTAAATTGTAAAAAAAAGAAAAAAGCCTTCTCCTTTTTCTATTAACATTAAAAAGGCTTTTTAGAACAAGTCATGGTGAGGACAAAGAGAACAGTCATACATCCTCATCTTCTATTTCTGCTTCAAGAGAGCATTTCAGGACAAAGAAAAGCAGCAGACTGCCTTTCAATACCAAAAAAACGCTGAAAAAAACTGTGAATACAAATGCCTACTACTGAATACGGTGCTCACAGCCTGCCTTTACTTTCTTCCCTTTTCTTTCTTGCACGCAAACACACACACACGCATACAGTACAGAGAGCCTGAGGGCAGGCCAAGAAGGGAGGCTAGACTATTCCAGGTGGGCGCAGTGTTCCTGAGGCTTGGCTCACAGATGAGAGGAGAGAGAGAGGATAAACAGACTGTCTGTCTACTGTCTGACTATGCTATGCAGCCAGTGTGTGTGTGTGTGTGTGTGTGTGTGTGTGTGTGTGTGTGTGTGTGTGTGTGTGTGTGTGTGTGTGTGTGTG
>JAQNCA010000030.1:23644088-23677946 GCA_029783725.1 Acanthurus tractus
CCATCCTCCTCCTGACAATGCATGACTGCCCCTCAGAACTCTCTCCATCTGCCCTTTTGAGTGGACAAAGCCATGACACCCCCCCCCCCCGTTTTATGTCCCCCCCGTCTCTGTATTAACCCTCCCTCTTTTCACGCTCCTTCCTTCTCTGTCTCTCAGTCCTAAGTGGACTTAAAGCCTTGAATCTTCCCATTAGCCAATGATTTCCCAGCGACCACCATCCCGCCTTCAGCACCGCTCAGCCAACCAGATGGCAGCGGCATTGGAGCATGTCTACAAGACCAGAGAGAGCATCTGCTATTACACTCTCTCTCTCTCTCTGTATCTCACACACACACAAACACACACATAGGAGGCTGGAATACAAGTTAGCTGCCACAGGCTCTGAAGCACCATTTGTCTCCTTGGCCTGTCACACATGCCACACACAAACACACCCATACAGACACAGACAAACATCCATACACACACAGCTTTGTTGGACAATTTTCTAGCCAATATGATTCTATTATGGCAATTTGATATTCAGGCTTAATATAAATCACACTCATTTCATAATTTTTGCTTTAAACTCACACACACACACCCACACCCACACCCACACATTCAGTACACACCATGAGAGAGAGTCGAAAAGATCTCAAATCCCATTAAAGGGTCAGCAACAGACACACAGACCCGTGAAGTAGGCTTCTTTGTGTGTGTGTGTAAGTGTGTGTGTGAGTGCGTTTCGGGTGTGTGTGTGTCTATGTGCGCTGTGTAATGCATTCACAGTAATACAATTCCCAGATTATCTTTTTTTTCTGTCAAACTGTCAACTCCACCTACCCATCCCCAGCTGACCCAACCCACATGTGCACACACACATACACACACACACCCAAAATGCACTCAAACACACACTTACACACACACACACATTATGTTACTATGGTAACAGCTAGCCCATACTGCACGCAGACATTTGTGAATACACAGATAGACACTCTATCACACATGAAAGTATCATGCTGCAATGCCAAGTCCTGCTTGAGAATGTCAATGAGTTCTCACTCCCCTAAACAACGCTCATGCTGGTTTACAGTTATGCTGAATCTCTGTAGGAACCAAAACGATACAGAGCAGCGTTTCATCTGCAGCCACTGAGCTGTGGCAGCACTCAGTCACAGGAAACCTACCCCCACCGAAAAAAATACTTTTATTCATCCAACTTATCCTGGGGTGCATTGATGCTCTATTATATACACTTTTCTTATTATTTTATATCTTTTTTTTTGTTTGTTTGTTTTACTTTATCTTTTGTTTGGGTGAGAGCAACGTGTTTAATGTGCGAGGACCATTTGGAATGGAATTCTTCTTCTTAGAATGAAATCACCTATTTAAGGGCTTTAAGATACTCAAAAACTCATCAAACTTGGCAGACGCATCTGTCATGGTTAAAAACTTTTGTATTTAATAGGTTTTTGCCAAGGGGTGGGGCAAATTGGCTCACCAGCATCCTCTAAACTGCAGCCCTGGCAACCACTTTCACATAAGAAATTTGGTACTCATATGTATGATACCCAGATCAGCAGAGAAGTGTCTTGAGACCCTATGCTAAACTCACCAGGAAGAGGGCCATTTTGGACTGAACAACCTTTTTTGTCGATTTACATGTTTCGTATTTTAACAAACACCTCTAGAGATTTATGCTTAGCCTCATGAAATTTGCTGTGTGCACCCCTAACATGCTTGGGATAAAAAGCTATCAAAAGCTTTCATTCTCAGTTAACTGTGTGGCTGTGGTATGGCGGCTTTTTAAAAGTTTTGTCCAAAAAAACCCCAAAAAACTGAAAATGACAAACTGTTTTTGTAGGGTGTTTTTGAACAGAGCAAGGCTAGTTTCCTGCTCCCAGTCTTTCTGCTAAACTAAGGTAAGTGTTCAATGCTGTAACATACCAAAACAACAAATATGTAGCTTGAGAGCATACAAGAAAAGCTAAGACTTAACAGTGAGATGACTTGCTGAAAATTCCTTTATACACGCCCCACCAATTATTTTACATGTACTGATAGGGAATATAATCATGTGTTTTATCACTAATTTGAACAACACAGTGAAACAACAACAACAACAAAAGCCACACTTGCATTCATCCCCACACTGCTGCTGACCCAGACACTTTATTGCATAACTAATGCCAGGATGTCCTTGATGTGCATGAGGGTCTGTGTGTAACATTAATGAGTCATGATGTGCTGGCTGCAAACTGAAACTGTCTACGCAGCACAGTAGTACCTGAGTATTTTAGGGCTGTGCAGAAAAATAGAAAGAAAGAGAGAGAGAGAGAGAGAGAGAGAGAGAAAGAGAGAGAGAAGAAGAAGAGGAGAGAGGGACACCAGCGAGAGAAAGAAAGATGGACAAGCCAATGAGCCAAGCAGAGTGGACACCAGAGAGTGAGGCAGTGAGCGAAGGAAAGAAGACAAAAGGTCAAAGAAAGTGAAATGACTTAATAGATTCTAAGTGCTGTTTTGCTGATAAGGAGCCAAGATTTAAATCCAATCAGAGTGGAGGAGTTTTAATGAGGGGAAGTGTTTAAAAGCCGTTTCATCTCTGTTAAAACCAATGCTGCAGAGATGACCCCATCTTGGCTTTTAATACCCTGAAATCAATCAGCTCTCTCTGGATCCAATGCACTGGGTTTCTCCTCTCCTCTTATCGTGCACTCCTTTGCTTTCCCTCCCACTCTTTTCCTCCTTAATCTCTTAATGTCCTCATCTGTCCTCAGCCCCATCCTCTCTCACTGTCTAAAAACAAACACACACTATATGATTACAGAAGGTTGTAGATGGTAAAAATGCCATGTTGCCCATTTTATACCAGTCAAAGTGTGTGCACCTTTGAATCTGACACTGTGTGCTGTGTAATATATCACTATTGGATAATCGAGCCATCTCTGCACAAAAGAATCCATTCTGTGAAAGGAGAGAAATGCCCGGCTCTTTTTCCACCCCTTTATTCTAACTCGTTTTTCTTTATCTCAAATACAACACAGGGTGGACTGCATCCTGAAGAAATGTGCACTTTATACAAAACATAGTGACAGACTGTAAAGAGGAAATGAAATAGTTTTTCTCTCACTCCTTTTATTTCCTGATGGACCATCTTCCCTTTATTGTTTGCTTATATATACAGTACATATGAATATGCATGTGTTGTACGTGTGCTTGTGTGTGGTGTGTGTGTGTGCATTTAAAAGAGAAGGCATGTGCATACCTGAAGATAATGGAACAGAATAAGCAGACACATGCACACATATGCTCACAATGCCCTGCTTTTATCTTTGAATAATCAAGGATGGTGTAACTCTGTGTAAGAGAGGGGCAAGACTCTCCAGGCTGCTGTTCAAGGCAAAAAAACTGTAGAAAACCATCTGTGAGGAAGAAGTCTTCAGAGATCCACTCAGCTCTGGGCAACCAAGGCTGACCCTGAGTGGCTTAGTCAAATTTTAGTCTTTCTAACAGGATGTGGTATGTTCAGCTTTTACTGCCACGGGTCTCTCTGCTGTCAAAATGAAAACTCAGTATCAGTTCTAATTGTGTGGTTTACCATAATCACTTCAGGAGATAGCCTTCTAGGAATCAGCAGCCTATGAAAAAATCAATTAACTATACAATACGAATATACAAATAAATGGTAAAAATCAGCCTTTAAAGAAATGAATTGAATACTGTTATGACTTAAGTAGCTATTTTAAATACTTAAGTGTAAGGAAACATAAGTCGTGCCTTAATGTAGGCCCATGTCAACAGAGGAAAATTAAAAGAAATAAACACCTCCCTTTTTTTAAACAACTTTTGTGTACATTTGAAAAAAGCTTTTATGCTAAACAAGGAACTCTGAATAGGCCATTAAGTCCGCCACTTCTATCCATGTAAAAATTTGACAAAGACCAAAGGACAGAGGCAGCGTTTTTAGGACATGACACTGCACTGCATTTTGGATTGGGTGTAATTATCCTCAGGACTCTGATCATTTTACGACAACTGTAAACTTGTAACACAAGACAGGATTTAGTGAAAGCTTTTGAGAAATTTGAGAACTATTAAAATTCATGTCCTGTGTGTAAATTAGTCTCATTTCAAGATAGCTACAGGTTAGCTTAAAATCTAAGCATTTAAATGAGGCCAGTTTGAACTTTAACAGTCTCAGGGCTCCACCATACACACAGCCCCAAAATCTTTCAATACATCCTGAGAACCACCCTGACCATGATTTAAAACTGGAAGTCCCCTTAGCCACAGAGGAAGCACCCTCTTCTTTTTTCCTGTCATACACATGCAGTGGGAATTGGCTCCCGCGCCAAAGATAACCACTTAACGGATCTGTGATAAAGTGGGAAAACTGAGAAAGACCCTCTGTCTGGCTGACACAGGAGAGATCACCATGGTGGGATTTGATCTCAGGGCGAACTTTAGATTAATCTTGCTTGAGAAAAAAAAGCCTCCTAACCACTCTGAACTCAGACAGAGGAATCATTTGTTATACCATACACTGACTCTCTGCTGCCAAGACAAGCTGCTGACAGTGCAGCTGAGGTTTACTCCTGTAATGTCTGCACGTTCACACTGCACCAAAAGCGCAACAAAATGTACATATTTAACACTCCTTCATAGTTTAACACGGTTCAGTGACAAAATAGCCGTCTCGATGTAGAGCCTTTCTGTAGTGTCAGATATGACAAAAAAAATCCTGATACAATCTCCTGAACCCCCCAAAAAACAGTATAACACCATCCAACACAAACAGCCACCAGACGATGTGCCGGACTGTCTGCAGCATCTCTATACAGGAAATAAAAACATCACTTCCACCTCAAATATTTATGAAATAGTTTATGGGATTTATGGGACCACAAAAAATAAACAAAAGCATCTTTAAAATCAGCCTTTTGCTTCGGCAGCACACATGCTAAATAATGTAACACTTTCCTAGAATAGTGTCTCCGGATAGCCAAGCAAGCTGCTAATCACTTTGGCAAGATACACACTACTTTTTTTCCCCCTAAATTACGGACATCCCATTTCAGAGCAAAACCGTTCTGTGTGCTGCGCAAATCGTCGCCACACTGCACCAGCAGCCAAGGAGAGCATTAAGAGAGAGACATCAATTTCATTTTATCACTGCTCTGCTCATCATTATATGTTTTACTGCTGAGGAGATGAGCATGGGGAGGAACAAAGGCGGTTGACTCTGGTACTTCCTGAACCGATTTGATTGGCTGGTCTCATCAGACCACAGCTGCAGAAAGCTGAGGCGTGAATAAATGCCGTGTCTGATTATTGGGTTACATTTCTTGGTTTAGTTCAATTATTTATTTTATTGCTACTATTGCTTGTTTTGGTTTTTGGTGGGAACAAAAAGTGTCACAATGTGTTTAATAATAAATGAGAGATATACAATGTAGGCTTGATGATTGAAATGGTTGGAGACACTTTTGATGATGAATGAAATCTGCTCTCAGCTGCTGACAATTTGTTCTCTCAGGGAAAACAAGATCCTTCTTTATTGAACTGGGTACAATAAATAGCACCTACTTAATGTATATTATATTGTATCTCTGCATGCCGCCTGTGCATCACTGCCTCACTAACAAGCATGAAATATGCAGTCAACCTCCCAAATGTCTCTTACACTGCAAAGCAAAGGCTGACTGGGCAATCAAAGGGCCGGGAGAAGGGATTAAAAGATTGTGCTTTCAGATTTAGATTATAGTCCTGGTTGGCAGGACGCTCTCTAACACTTCATAGATATCAGACATTTTAAAAACTGGACTAGTGCGAGAGATAGAGGGAGTTCCTCTTAGAACGATGTCAGTCTGCAGGGTGTCCTCTAAGAACCCTGTGTGTGTTTAGGTTACAGAGATAAGGAGGAAGCACGAGGGCTCATTCATTCATCAGCATGCCAGCCAGACACAATGGGGAGGAGGCTTGTGTGGGTGTGTGTGGGTGTGTGTGAGTGAGTGTTGGTGTGTGTGGGTGTGTAGCTATGTGACGGTGAGCCATGGTTTCCGGGTAAATAGGATATCACGTAGACTTAAATATTGAAAGAGTGAGACAGAGAAAAACCACAGAAAAATAAACAGGAGTTATTATTTTTATGACTTAACAGTAACAAAGAAAACCCAAGTGGAGAACCTCTTCAGACTGACGTACGTTGCTTTGTCAAGGAGAGAGAGACAAATGCAGGTATGACAGAAAAAGCAGTAGAGAGAGAGAGAAAGAAGAAAGCAAAGACAGAGACAAAGGCAGGGTAGGGAGACGGGAGGAGGGAGGGAGGGGGATTTAGTTCTGGGTTGGCGTTGGCATCACCCATGGTTTCTCTCTGGAGTGGGTAGATAACATCAGGCAGCACTAATAACTCACACACACACCAACACAGTGCTGAACACTGATTGCACTGATAAAAAACACAGTTAGTGTGGTTTTGATCATGAATGATAATTTCCCCCCAAAGTTAAACAAATGTCTTCTCAGGATTAGATTTATATAATCCGAGTAAAAATTGGTCAAAGGACAAAGTGGATGATGTAAATCTAATTGGTTATCCTGTTAGGACCCTAAAGGACTTAGCATTTCAGACAAATCAGAAAAGAGAAAACCTGAGAGGGGGTAGAGTAACTATCAGAAAGATAAACACTATTATGGGGGAAAACAAACACATCTCCTTAATAGCTCCACATTTTTAAAAGAAAATCCATAGAGGCAAATCCCCAAATAATATCATGATTTTCAAGGTTTTGGAGGGCAGTACTTTTGGGCTTTTACTCATTCTAGCAAAACAGTTCCAAGGAAATGCATTATATTTCATAACATCAGGAACATAAACAATCAATATCTAGTTCAACAAAAGCTGTTAAAATCTGCACTCATGATGAGTGCACCCACACAAAGAAACAAGGACACACATGAAAGCACACAGAGACCTGGGAGGGTATTTACTTTACAATGTCTGCTTTGTTGGGAGCTGAACTCACTATCAGGTCTCTACATTATGTTATAATGACAAATATATGGCATGTGCTGTATATACACATTAAAATGAAATCAAATAAAACTGAACAATTGAAAGAAAAGGCTAGCAGTTTGCAGAGGGTAACAATAGAAACAGCAACTACAAGGATACAATAAAAAGTCAATCTTGCTGTAAAAGCTTTTGACAGTGCTGGTGGTGAAGTCAGTGCAGCTCTTTTACTGAGAAAAAGCTGCATGTGTGCAAGCAAACGTCTGTGACAGAGTCCTTGAAGGCAGAGACATACTGTCTGATATCATGCACGTGCCTTCTCTCTCTACTGATCTTTATTGATCTGGTTTAAAACTCACTGTCTGAATAATCCTCAAGATTAAAATATGGGTTTAAAAGACAAATTCTCACAGGCAGTAACAGGCAAGTATTTGTGGAAGAGACACATTATGCTGGTTGTCTTGTTTTTTACCAGTCAGGATTTCAGTGTTTTGACAGAAAACATCACATTGGTTAGACCTGATTCTCTTTGTGGCTGTTTACTATGACATGGCGCGCACAAATATCATTCCTATCCAATCAATGGTTACTGTTGCTGTGACCTATAAACCCCTTTTAATCACGTCCAATGAGAGTAGACCGACATACCACCAACCAGGCCGCTGCACCCCAACACCCAACCTCCACTTTTCCCACAGTAAGACCAAGCAAGAGCAGTCAGACCAGTTCAGCATGTTCACATGAGGAAAAATGTGAAGATTCATAACAAAACTGAAACTAAGTAATTAACAGTTGAAAAATAACAGGAAAGGTGGTCAAAAAGAGCTCCATGAGTAACAAGTCCTTATGTGCCAGTTCTGATCCTGTTGTTGAGGCCAGATTTGCCAGAGGACAGCACTTTGAGATTACAAAAAAACCCCACACACAATCAAGCCATGACCTGACGCAGGGTCAATTATATTACTAACACCGTCTGAGTGACAATGACCCTGACCTGTGAGATAATGAAGATGAATGACTTTGGGCGGGGCTTACCTTGGAGCCAGGCTATGTGGCTGGTTAATATCTCTCAAGGGAGCTTATGTAGGGCATTGTGGGCTGGAAACATGCTAAACCTTGCAACAAAAAAAAATCCCTTTTCAGCCTGACGGAGAGTAGACTGATTGATACTGAGCTCTCAAAAGGTGACAGTGACTGAACAGACTTTAGAACATAATCAGCATGTTTAACATTATTCTGAAAAGCTCCCACGTGAGAATGCTTTTTCTCACATGTAAAAATACAGACAAGGAGTTCTTCCATGTTTACACACTAAGTAAGCTGTGTTGGCATTCAGAATCACTATACGATGGATATAATTTCAACTGTTGTAAACTAGTGTTACAGTGTATATAGTGTCAAGCTAAATAATGACCGAGGCCAAAAAGGTTTTGGTGAAATCCTGTGTGGACTTACATCAACAACTCTGCTTCAAATTTTGTTGCTATATATTTTTTTGTAGTTTTCCTTATGCATTACAGTGTGTTCATATGTTGTTAAGGAAATTACCTCCTTGTTCTCGACTGTCACTGCTGAGTCAGTGCTATGATATTATTATGTTTTTTTTGATGCCATCCTGTAGCTAGTGATGCAACAGCAGAGCTTACTTTTTAAACCTACCTAAAATGACAGAAACCATCTCTATGGGCATCTCTATGGGCATTTCCTATGATTGTTTATTTGATTTATGTCCTTAAACATGTTCTTAATCCAGACACCAGGGGGCGATCTAGACGTTTAACCCTAATTTTTTTAGAGCTGTCACATGGTCCTTTTTTTTTTCAAGTAGGTTATTGAGACCTTGTTGGTCAATGTGAGCCTATTGACTGTGTGTGATATTTTGCATGAACAATTTGGTTTTGTTTTTGTTGTGAATATTATTTTAAAAGAACTTTGTTTATCTTTTTGGATAATGATTGGGAATTATGGTCCCTTTCTTTTGTTGACTTATCCAAGTAAGGGATAAAAAGTATCACTTTCTCTCCAATTGTGTTGCCATGTCTGGTGCTTTGCAGTAAAGTCCTTAAAAAACTCAGGAAGTGTGGTCCTTCTCTACTACACAACACAAGACAGCGCTAAACCTAGCAATTACACACAAACGCACGCAAACATACACAGTGAGAACTAGCTGCACACAAAATTCCTCCTAATTAAGCAGATCCCTCAGCTGAGTTGGTCTGAGCACTTTACAGAAACCAAACCACTGTGAAAAAGCCAAACAAGAGCTGTCTGATAGCATGGTGTGGATGCAGAGTGTGCTAAAATTAGACTCCTTGACTAACCTAAACTAGCATCTGCATTGAGCTTATTTTAAGACAGCTCTGGTTGATTTGGTCACAGTATGGCTCAGCACATCAGCCTCAAGTAGAGAAGACTCTGTGAAATTATTTGAGGTTTCTCCATTCTGTTTAAATTCATGAGGAGATAACACATGGCGCAGTAGCAAAGGAGTGTACCAAATGAGATTATTTCAGGCCAAAAACACTAAATGTTTGAATATATATTTAAAATTTGATTTGTGTGAGAAAGGAATCAGCGACTTCTCACAGCTGGACTGAACTATACTTGACACCGTTGCCAGCAAGACACAACTGGGACTTATTCTCATAATATGCTCCATGAGAGGGGGATGGGAACTGCTTTTACTGGAAGGTAGGCAAACACATGAGTGATCCAAAAGTCCAATGTAATACACTTCAGCAAAGTGGTTACAGAAACGATTAGTTGATAATTTAACAACTACTTTATTTCTTGTTAGTTGATAAATCCTATGTGAATTAAGCTGAGACTTTTATAGGGGTCAAGAGAAAACCAGATGATTCATTTCAGCAATGTCAGTGTCACATGCATCCTTCTTTTCTGTAAAATACTAAGTTTGCACCCTGTTTTTCTCTGCATAACAGTTCTATGCAAACCTGATATTGCTAAGCTTAAAAACTAAAAATGGATGTATTCATTTTCTGTAATCCTCTTCAGCACTGTAAGTAAAGCATCACTTTGGAGTTGCAATTGCAAGTATAACTGCAAGAATCTAATCTAGTGCATTTGCAAGACCATAAATCATGAAAGACAACACTACAGCATTCTATGCGGTCACTGTAGTGCTGCATATATTCAGCAGGGAACCGGTGACCTGTTCGACACATTTTTTCTGGCCAGTTAGCTCTGAAATTCACCCCAATTACGTTAATAATCTACACAGTATTATAGTACAAAACACAGAGGACTTTGAAGCACAGTTAGCTATTTAATAGACACAATGAGCTAAGCAACTTTGAACCCAGTCTGAAGCTTATTAAAAGGACAAAAAAGTACTTCTGTTTATTTCCACTCAACCACGCAAAGGCTTAATTATATACAGTACAATATGATTCACAATCTTTAAAAATAAAAGCCAATCTATTAATAGATTTATAAAGGCAGGAAAGACTCTTGAAAAATCACTGTGGCCTCTGAGAGACTCTGCTCTGACCAAAAATCTCCAAATACTAACACCCACTCAATGACTTTTACAACTGTGTACGAAAAAGAAAAAATAGAAGGGAATGAAAGATTTTGTCTCTGACTCAGGAGCAATGGAGTTGTTGGATTCTTTAAGGGCAAAGAAGAGAAAAACAAAGTTGTTTTCCTTCCATAAAAAGTTGCATGTAAACATGTTTGGAGTACACAGGATAATATCGCTTAAATCACAGCTAACAACACTTAAAATAATGCAGTAAATTCACTGCTATTTCAAAGCTTTCTGTAAAGAAAGTAGCCACTCTTTGAAAAACTTGAACAGCCTACAGCAAAGACAGAATACCACTGTTTATTATCAAAGGTAATTTAAACTCTGACAGATACTTGCTCTGCAGCCTTTAAGGAGTAGGTTTTAGTACTGCTAACGGAAGAAACTAGAGATGGTTCCCATGAGAGGACATTACAGGTGATCATCGGGGAGGAGAGAACTGGGTCACTTCCATTTTCTCACTGCCCCTAATGACAGACCCCAGGGTTGAAGAAAAGGAGAGAAGGATGGCGGGAAAGATAAGTTTGACAAGATTCTAGGATTTGGTCTATTCAAACCTGTGAGCACAAGGTTTAAACCATTAGCCCTCTTTACAAAACATTTCAGCATATTTATTTTCAATGAGGTACCTCCAGACAATGAGACATACTGGTGTCCTTACCAAGCAGGTGATCTTTGTACAAATGCTGTAATAAAGCTGCAAAGAAAGACAATTCTTTAAAAGTAACTGTTCTTTTCTTTTCTGTTCACCTCATTGTTACCAGAAGAGTCCAGTTTGCTGAAACTTCAAAAGAATCTGATAGAGAAAAACACACAAATGTCCCTCTACCTCCAGTTTTCTAGCTGTCTTACTTTCACTAACAGACAAAGTAGCAGATAAGTCTTCAGAGAGACAAAGATACATGCATGATTAAAGGATAATGTGTGTGAATGTGTGGATGCATTTGCAATTGCTAAATAAATCAACAAGAACCAGGGTCAAACTCAAGTTGAACTGAGGAAAAGAAGCACATTACAGTGCAGTCTATCAATAATGAAGTTGCTGAAAAAAAGGACAACTTTCTAAAGTGTGGTTTCCAAGTTTAAACCACACATCAGGACAAAAGGCTGTACTGTAATGCTGTGGTTTACTATGCCCACAGTTAGTAAGCTAACTACTACCTCTTTGGAACAGTATACAAGCGATTAAATAGGATTAGAATTGTGTTTTATCATGTTGTATCATGTTCATACCGTGATACAGAAAATCTCCAAGCTATTTCCTCTGCCTGACACATGACCCACTGCTCTTTGCAGTGTAATGTAAAATTAGATGTAAAATTTTGCTATTGCTATTACCCAGAAAAAGGAAAATTGTTAAGTCTCATGAAGCGACCTATGGATAAGACTTAATCAACTATCTCTCTCAAAAAGGAACATAGTGTTGCTTTGAGGATTTGTGTTTTGACTCATTCTATTTATAACCAGCTGTTTTACCTAAGAGATGTGTTAATGCTAGAATCTTGGACTAAATATGAAACCACCCACTTCATGATCTTGAAAGTGTTAAGAGGATTCTGCTACTTCACTTTTCCAATAACTGTTGCGTTATGGTCGAGTCAAAAAAAGGTTGAAAACTGCCTCTTCAGGTTTAATTGTGTTGATGTGCAGCAGCTTTGTTTCGCACTGTGTCATCTGTGCTGTGTTAGTGCCACTCCCATGTACAAAGCAAACAGTGAGATGCAATAAAGCAGTTAACTATTGGTGACAGTCTCTGGCTAGGACAAACACACTCATTCGTTTTTCTTTATTCACACAATGACATAAAGAGGAAGTTGGATACTATGCAACCAACTTAGGGTCATAATTTTAAATGGAAGCCAGGAATCTGGGAATGAGTAAAGGCACTACATGACTAATGGCAGGACAACGGAAACAAGCACGACTCAAACGCCTGCCATAATCATGCATTTTGAAACAGTGCTTAAAAACAAATCACTCTTTTTCCAGACAAGAGTTTAAGAATCCTATCTGACCTGATCTCCACTAAGACTAATGTGCCTGAAAACAACATATCACATGACCATTTACTTACTCTGAGAAAAGTCATGCAGACGTCTGTGCAACACAGACAGAGGTGGCTTTACAGAATGGAGAATTTCACTAGCATAGACACCAAGGCACAGACAACATTAGCACCGGTAATTCATTATTCATGTTAAATTAAGCGCTGGTAGTCAAGGTTAATAGATATACTGTACAGGTTGGAAACCACTTGATTTCTTGCATGGAAAGCGTCATGTGATAGTGGCCTGCTAATTCAGGGAAGGACGTGTTGAGACTTCCTTAAGCAAAATAGGTACTGAAGAAGTTAAAACATGGCATATCCAAAAAGTTTCCCTTTGAGAGGTTCTGAAAAGCTAGCATATTGTGGATGTGTGGCAGCTCAACAAAAGTTATGTGTTTTAAAAATGACAACATAGTGGTGTAGCTGCTGCAATGCCTTGTAGATAAATGTCCACAAGCTAATATACTAACAATGATGAAGTTTGCAAGTTTAATCATAAATCAAATTACATTACATATTCTAAATCTGAGTGTACAGTGCAAATGAAAAACCAGGCAATTAACCAAGTACCTATCCTCCCTGTGAAGGGAGCATAAAAGTCTGTACCAAAGCATCTGTTTTAAAGCAATCCATCCAAGAGTTGTTGAGACATTTCACTTAAAACCACAAGACATAATGTTAAAAAATCACAGAATCACCAAAATCAGTAGGATTCATCTCTGGGAAACCACAAATATGTCCACTTACATTCTGTGCCAATCTCTCTGTTTGATGTGGAGATGTTTCCCTTGAAAAAATGGAAACTTTGAGCTGCTGTAAGTACTTAAGAATAGTCAAGGGATCACTGATGTCTTTGGGCTCACCTTTAGAACCCATCTATGTCTGAACCAATTTTCATGACAATCCTTTCAAGAGTTTATAAGACATTATAATAAAACTAAAATGTTAACCTCTTGGTGGTTCAAAAAGAAAATCAGAGGATCAGTCAGTCGTGCAATTGATTTTCCGGATTTCTTTTATGGTCACCCATCCAGGCATGTGAACATGGTCAAAGTCCAACATGGTGGACCATTCGTGGTTGAGCACCATTACCATCAACATCTGAAAGTTGAAACATTACTAACAAGTTTGCATAAGCTCTGAACTTTTGGTATACATGTTAAATAACAAGTTCTTTTTAGTAACATAATTCTGATCTTTGTTCTTTCCAGCTTCACTCTATTCCCTGTGATCATTCCTGTCCGCCATACTTAGTTTTTACATTATATCTACTACCTTTGCAATCCATCTATTTTTCCTCCCTCTATTCCCTCTGCCCTTTACAGTATGTCTCACTGCCCACTTTACCCTCCCTCCTCCTCCCCTCCCTTCCCCGGGGTGTGTTTGATGGACTGATGTTATTATCTCTACCTCCTTCATCCCTCCGTCTTCAAAGGAGGGAGATGACTGTATCTATCAGGCTTTAGTGTGCTTAAGAGACGCCTCGGGCACTCTCGTGCTCCACTCCCAGTCTAAGAAAAGCTCAGCAGCAAAAAGGGGGAAAGACTTGTGTGTATTTGAGAGACAAGCAAATTGACAGAGGAAATAAGCATACTGCTGCCCTTATTAAGTGTGCAGTTTAAACTGGAGATGGATGCCCAACTTTGTCTGAGGTAAATCAAGCTCCTTGCTGTTTGTGGCTTCAATATGCCGACAAGGGAAATTCAATAAATGTCAACAGAAAAAATCATATCTGGATTGTAAATCCCAGTAGGAGTTAAATGGGGTTGAATCTTTGACTTTTTAGGGATTTATACTTGTAAATGTCATACTGGGAAGGTTATGAGTCAAGCTAAATATTCATTAAAAAGTGACTTCAAGTGTTAACATTCTCAGAGTAATATAAAGTCAAATTTAAAATTAAAGACGTCATTAAAGACGTTTATGGGTTTATATGTGTTCCGCTGTGTAACAAATACAACATCAAAGTATTCACCAATAAATCTGGCTTTAAAAAACAAGAATATTGAAAAGAACTTGTGGAAGGAAGAAAGTGATACTTTTGTGTCTGAACAAACAGCTCACCTGTGTTAAAAGAGAAATGTGATATTGTGTAAAGTTGAGAAAGCACATATCACATCCACAGGTGTGAGTAGCTCTCTGAGCCACAGGAAGCAGGAAGCAACATCAGTCAGTTAATTAAATTAGTCACTTTTGTCTCCTATTAGTCACACAGATTAACTCTATTAGTCCTCAACAGACAGACTTCAACGGTGCTGCTTGTACTGCTCTGCTTTAAGTTACTGGATTTCTCTATCTGTTAATGAAGATATGAAACCCATCAGGCCCTCAATTCTTATCTTTCTTTCTTTTTAAACACACACAAGCACATATTGTTTTGTTTTTACTCTGACTCATTACTCATTAAAACACTGTAATCTCATTTATGAATGCAGTATTAAACCGATCTTTACAGCTATCCTGTTGTTTTCAATGTTTATTTCATTGAGACTGGGTTATCAAGTCTAACTATCTTTTTTAATGATGTGATCCATGTGCACTAATTTGCAAATTCCGATGAGCATGGCTTCATCATGTTCAGAATGCAATGCAGCAGCTGAAGTTGATCGCGATCACTCAAGACAATTATTGTGACTCCACCAGTTGCACTACAGCACAAGCACAACTTAAAAAAATGTGCACTGTTTCCCACATAATATATGGTATTTTTGCTTTTTAGAGGGATTTTGTGTCATCCCCTCAAGGACGACAGATAAAAATAGCCTTAGAGCCTTCTGGCTAATTCTGAATTGCAGTGATGTGCACTGTTCTTGCTCAATAAATGAATACACATCTGGGCTAGTGTCACCTCAATGACATCATAGGGGTCGATTTTTTAAATTTGACTAGCTACATTGAGAGTCACAATAGTTATTATACAACTGTATTGTACTTTAGTAATCCAACGTGGGCCCCCTCTGGGTTTGCCCATGTGGGGCCTGCAGTTGTTTAGCTCACAAGGGGCCCTCAAAATTTGCTACTAGAAAGGAAGTGGTTGTTACTTTCCTTTTGCTCATGCGATTTGTCCCAAATTTTACATTGGAAAAAAATAAAATTTTTAGGACAGTGACATGCCAATTGGAAGTCACCAGGAACTGCGCCCTCGAGTGTCTACCACAAGTGAACTCTGTATGATGATCATGATATGATTAACATCAAATGCTCCTACACAGGCAACTCCTGTGACACCAGCAGCCCTCCACTATGGGCACCAGGGTGCGAGGGCCCATTCAACGCTGCTTGCAGCTTTAATTTTTTATGCTTTTTTTCTTCATATCTTACGTTTCAGATAGCATAACACTCACAGGCTACAAATCCACCACATGTCTGTGTTCCCTCTGAGCCACTTCCTGCATAATCAGTTTCTCAAACTCTGTTTTTCTCTGCAGAACAACAAACAGTGGTTTATTTGTTCAGTCCGGTCAAGCAGAGCGCTGATACAAACTCACAGAGTCATTCTCATGCTCTGCGTCTGGATGAAATACCAGAATCACTCCACTGGAATTCCTCACTTCCCAGCACTGACTCCCACTTCTCCACATTGTTTTGTGTAAATGTGCGCACTACTAACCTCTGCGTCCAGCTCCCACATGGTGAAATTATTGTCATTACAACATCAAGAGAGTCATACTAAGCACTTGACTGGACTGGACTGGGTAAGATTCTGAGAAAGCAGATTTCTTTTTTTTTTTTGCAACAAATCACTGCTTAATTAAGCATCTTAGGACAAGAAAAAAAAGCAAACCAACTTAAATTTAGCAACATTAATTTCTGTGGAAAATCATATATCATATGTTGCTTGGTGATATGATGACATGGGAGATGGCCTAAACTTTAAGTGTGTGTATTGTTATGAATTTGCAGACCACTGTGGTACTTAAATACACACACCTATTAAAAAAAAACTCTCAAAAGAAGTATTGAATGTCAAAATATGACACTTGGTACAGCCCTTAACCAAAAATAAATGATCAATGTTGCTGTAACCCTCCATATTTTATATTCCTTGCCCATATTCCTCGCTGATGGCTCCAGATTCCATTTGTAATGATATGTCTCCAATTAATGATTACATTACATAAAATGACAAGTTCACATTTTGTGCACAGAGACTCACTCTCTCCTGCTTTTTCCCACCTCAGCATGCTCTCTGATCATTTAGCAAATACAGGAGATGTGAGGCTCAACATTTCTGTCTCTCACTTCTCCCTTTGATTATGTCTCTAAACGAAATACTGAGGTTCCTGCATTAACTACAAATGCATAATGTGAGGTTTGTCTAATTGTTCTGTTAATGCCAAACAATACCACATCTTAAAGCAGACAAAGCAGGTCTGCACACAATTTTTTTCAAACTTTCTCCTCTACTTTATATCTTTTGTCTATTCCACCTAGAGCTGAAAAATGAAAAGTTTCCGATTCCACGAAGAGTTGTTTATGCACAAGGCTCCTGCCATTTCCATCCAAAGCCAGACATAATAAACATTGTGTCGATCCACTTGGAGTAACTGAAAGCTTTCAGGTCCAACTATCAAGCTTTATGGACCCAGGTCAGACACTGTTTGAGTGAAGGAACTATTCTGTCTGTACTATCTTCAGCTTCTTAACCGCTTTAAGCCCAGAAAGAGCCAATATGCATTTTTAATGATCTACCAGGAATTAATTATTTAGCATTCAGTGGATTTACTCCTCCATGGCCTGCAGTTAGTTGTCTGAGCTGCAATTTCCTGGACAATAGACACCATAAGTGCTGATGTGGATACACAGTCAGAGGTGTGATTGGATGAACCAACTGCTGTAGTGTTGGGCCAATGTGTTCATGTCTAGCTTCTACTTTTATTGTTTTAGAATGACCGTTAAAAATCAAGATTTAGTCTGACCCAGAGGTTTTTATACTGGGAGGTGTGATTCTCCAGGGGGATAGTGGGGGTGTGAGGAGGACACAGTGTGAATTGAGAGGGATAAATGTCAGAAAGTCAATTTTCTGAAACAACATGAAGTTGGTTATTGCAGTTTGTCCTGCTGATTGACAAAACCAGTCAAAAGCTTCAGCAACAGCAGCAGCCATCTCATGCAGACAATTAAGCTACTTCAGGTCCTTCATTTGCAGATTGCAGCTATTTGCACCAAAATAATAGCCCCTCTTGGGACACAGTATAGACAGACTCAGGCATAATGTACATATTTTTAGATGCAGCGTCACTAACGCTTCCCAAGGATATCATTACTTCAAATGTCCTTTGCAAATAAACATCCATAAACCCGCTTGAATACCCCAGAAAAACATTGTAAACAAAAATAATCCAGTGACAGTTGTTTGTACATCCATGGGTACACAGCAAAAAGAACTGCCTAAAGATATCTCAATATGGTTATAATGGAGTCAATTTGCTCTAATATTAACAAAAATAGTCTAAAAATCTAAAGGCTAAAGTTAAGCCCTACAGTGTAACAGACTGAAACCATAGCTCATTTCTACATTTGAGTATAATTCATCTAAAAGTGAAAAACTTTATTAGACATTCAGGTCTGGTGCATCACCACAATTTTCATGGATGGGAGTCATAAAGTTTGGCACACATATGCCATACAGAAAAAAAATCACATGACCCAGATACTGGAGAGTATACTGGCAATCATTTGTAAAACCATAGTATAAATGAACAAAGATTTCAGTGCTGCCTAAAATGTCTAAGATCTAAAATGCAGCCTGCCTCACTCCAACGGTCCGTGGACTAATTGAGACAGGAGATGTTCATGGTGATGTTCACACAGTTTCTCAGAATCCCTCTAATTCTGCCTTGCAGGAAGCTGCCCAAAAAAAAAAGTTTAACTTGAACTTGAACTGAACTTGAAAAGATTGGGAAATAATGCAGCTGTGTGATGCTCACTGTGAGGGTTTAAATAATGAATGCTTTTAAAGTGCTAGAGAGAGAAAAAAGCATGGAAGTTTTGATGTTGTTTAAGAGAACTGTAATTTTAAGGCAGAAAATGTAAGACAAAAAGACAGAGACAAAATATTTAACTGCCCTTAATGAAGAAGTGCCTAAAAAGCAGCAGGAGTTGACTCACCAAGACTCTGTTCTCTGTCTTGTCTCCTTTGATCTCCAGTTTGACTCTCTTTCTGAGCGACAGCTTCACCTTCCTCCCAACTGCATCCCTCACACTCTCTGCAAAGAGAAGAGGATAGAGGAGATAAAATATGGAGAGGCTCCGACTCAAAGCTGGAAAATATCAGTGCAAGAAGAGAAAAGAAAATCACTGCCAAGTGGTTTATCATGCATTGCAAAAAATATCTCTTAACTTTCCCACAAAGTCTTAACCAAGAGCACAGATCACTGCATTTCTGCCACAGGGGAGATCATTTCCTAACACACCAAATGATGACAGATTTTTTTTGTAGATTTAATTTTGTACTGCATATACACAAACATATAATCAGTGAAACTAATGACCTGAACAAATTTTGCATGTTTGTAGGTGGTGCTTTAAGCTAAATGCCAACTCTAACTTGTTAAGATGTTCACAACATCAGTGCTAACCTGCTTTTGTTTACAATGCATATGTTTACCATGTTAAGACTAATTCTATTTGGTTAGCATGCTAACATTAGCTATTACAATTAAACATAGAGCAGCCTACAACCGAGGCTGATGGGAATGTCATTATTTCAGCAGATATTTGGTCATAAACTGAATTATTGGCCAAATTGAAATGCTGAGAGTGACACAAGAAAAGTCTAACAATTCATTAAATAAATTGGCAGATAAATCATTAATAAAAATAAGCTTTTGTTAATATGTAAAATGTGTTGTTTAGATTGATTGTTCACATTCCATAGGAGCCTTCACTGACAAGCAACTGGCTTAGAGAGTAGAACTGGGTCAGCCGCCTCTTCACGCTCCTCATCCACCCACCATGCAGCAGCTGATATAGGCTGTGCACATGTGCCTGAGACAGGGAGGGATGTTTCTGTGTGTGTACATCTGTGCTGTCATGCACGTATCCTTGCCTACAGGCTTCCTCAAACCATCACCAGATCAAAGTGAAACTAATAATTAGGCAAAGTGCAAAGTGATTCATCTGTCAGCCTGAAAATATGCACCATTTCCTATTGCAGCATTTCTAAAACTATAGCCTGAGACATCCGAAAAGTAACAGAGACATCTCCAGTGGATTTCAACACTGAATGAAACCTTGTATGGTTTAATGAGACTTGAGCAGTTTTTGGACCTGGACGGAAAAAGCTCCTGACAGACTCTCATAAATCATGTTTCAACAAATTCATTTTTTTTGCTCATTCATTAAAACTGTGACAGGGGTGAAAATTTTACTAGGCAGCTGCCTGTGGTCCATATTAGGCAGTTACAGCATGTGTTCTGGGTCACACTCGGGTGAATATCAGTAAGGACTTGTGTTGGAGGAGGGGGAATGGGAGACCTATGACCTTGTAAAAGCTCAAACGAACAATTCATGAGCCCATAAAGTCAGTCTTCCAGTTATGTATGGGTTGATGTTGTCACAGATTACACCTGTGGTAATTAGCTGTCACTCTGGATCTTAAGCATGTTGAATATTAGATCACAGAAATAACTTCAGACGTGATTAGTTAAAGATGATGAGATTGTTCAAAAAATATAAACAAATTAGTTATATAAACAAAATTAATAATTAATTTATGACAAAAACAAGCATACTCGGATATTTTAATTTGTAGTTTAATCTATTAATATGTCTGTGAAAATTCAAAGTAATCCATAACTAATTTAAAAATTATGGTAGAATAAAGCTTTCTTACATTCTTGCATTAAATGCCATATGACATTTACTTGTTAAGCTGTTCTGGGCAAAACAAGGTTCAATGACTTGCACCCACATAATCTTATTGATAAAAACCAAATGATCAGGTTTGCTTTGCTCTGCCTCTCACCCGTTGAACTTGAATGGGTTATCTGAGTCCTTTCTTTACTAAAATATCAATTTGACAAAGTCTCTGAATGTGTGCAACTCAGTGCTCTGTGTTAGTACCCTGAAAGCTGATTTGAGTTTCAAAGATCTCCTCCACTCAGTGATGCGGTTTTCTTTTAAAGAGCCTTCACTAAGCTGACTTTTTTATGCAAAGTATTTTACTAGAGAGGTGTTTTCACATTCTGCTATTCAAGGTGGTGGCGTTGATTCATTTCCAGAAAATCTTACATTCAAACTCGCCCCAGACAAGCAGGTACTTCATTCAATTCAACAGCTAATCACAGGCAAAACAACCTGAAACCTCCAGGTCACAGCTGATGTGTCAGAACTGAGAGTAAGAGCTAGCATTAGCATAGCTACTAACACTGCGTCAGCCACTGCCAGTTACAAGCTAACATGCTAACAAACAATACAAACAATAAAAGATGCTATTACCAACATGCTTATGTGTCTAGTATTCACAGATTGTGATGTACAACAAACTCCTCCTCACCTGATGCTAGGTCTGTCAGAGGCTCAAACATAAAATGAATTAATCTGTTGCCTCTATGCTAATGTTTACCATCTAAATGCTAACTGCTCTTTCACCAGTTAACCTAGCGCAAGAAGCTGCGGTTGGCAGGTACAGGGCCTGCGATTGGTTGCTGAATGGTTTTCTTTTTCCTTTTATGTATAACATTTTTAATACAATTAACTGATCAATACATAAGTAATAGCAGAACACTTTTGCATATTTTAAAACATGTCTGAATAAGGAACTTTACTGTTTTGCCAATCCTATGCAAGTCTTTACCCGCAGAGCCAAGCAGATGGAAGGTATAAATGTCAACAAAAAAAAATCCTCTAACTATAGAAGAGCAAACTCTACAGTGACAAAAATGTATTTTAGCCTCAGTGTTTCCATGTATATAATCATGCTGATGTGCCTTGTACGTGCAGAATGCCAAGAGTAATTTTGTATGATGCTGAATTACCCGCAGCAGTGAAATTTTCCAACAACGGCTGGTTATGTTCTCATCCAGACAACAACACATGACAATAGGATCATGACAAATCACATTCCTTGTGTTAAGTGTGCATTGTTGGTCGAAATAGTCAGCCAGGGTCAGGGAAATTCTTAAAGAGAGAGGATGAAGATAGACATGTAGTTGACTTTAAGGTTGCGTAGACATTGGACCATAGGAAGTCTGGAGGAGGAATTTGTCTTCTAGAAACTGATAATACTGTTTTAAATTTCCTGTACTTCTTGACTACCTTGACAGTTTGTAGACAATCTTGTTTTTAAAATACAAAAAAAGTTATCATCTTTCTACTTTTTAGAGAATTCAAATAGAGAGCAAGCAATTTCTACACAACTCGTGGGTTAGTAATATTAAAATCTGGTTCAGATCCCAAGACATCTCACTAAACCAACATGTTGAGCAGATTTTTTTTGAAAGATGTAATAAAAAGGTTGAAAAACACGTCTCAAGAATATGCTCAATTAATGGAGAGGTGCAATCATGGGAAAAAGAAGTGTCTTGGGTTCAAATGTTTCACTCAGTGCAAACATTATAAAGCAGTAATGAAGAGCTGGAACAAGCTGATACAGCATATACAGAAGATGATACTAACGGAGTTGAGTAAGACTACTTAAAAAACCTTAAAACTAAACAAACAGGAGGATTACACAAGATGTTTACACATTGAATATGATACTATGTAACATAAATCTTAACATTCAGGAGACTGAATTCCCACATCAAACTGAGAAAGCTTTTGTTCCTTCTGGCTCAAACTGGACGGATAACACAAAAAAACAACCATATGATAGTTGTGTGAGGGCACAGGGATATAAATGAGACCACAAATACTTTGGGAGAGTAAAATAAGCCACTGACTGCCTGAAAAATTCTGTGACTCAGGAAATGAATGCATGTCTGACCACTGCATGACCAAGCATTTCCCTTTAAACCTCTTCTACAGAATGCACTTCAAGTCTTTTTAAGAGGCAAACAGAGTCAAATGAATATTGAAAGCTTCATGGAGAGAAAGAGCTTGTGCTTGTCCAACATTGCAGTGGGGTGTTAAAAACTGAGCCACTCTGCCAAACAAAGAGACCCTGAGCTTGAGCCAAATAACCTGCAGGGACTCTAAGGTATGTCCACAATCAGTACAAATAACTCATAAGGAACTTGGCAAACTTCAGGCAGAAAGGTCAGACCAAGTGAGGCCACCAGCTATGTTCAAACTCCAGGCGAGATATGTGAAAGTGGACCAGCGTAACTGTGAGCAAAAATAGCCCTGTAAGTTATGTGCAGAGAGAATGACAGGTTGGCCGTGCACATTTAAAATGTTTGGCTTATCTTCCAAATATAAACTGCAGTCCACATTACAATTACAATTGAAGCACCTTGATAAACAACAGAAGTGGTCCATATGTACACAGCTTCAAGCCTTACTGTAGCTATAGTATTAGCAGTCTACACAGTTTATACTGTTTAAGTTATGTCTGTCATGAACTCATTCACCATTAAGAAACATGTTTTGGTAAACTTCCAGTATAATGTAGAGATGGGTACTAATTATCACAACAAAGTGGCCCAATAGGGATATATTCAGGAGACATAATCATTACTATTGTGTCTCAGCCACAATGAGAATGGCTGTATATTTAGTGTGGGATGTGTTTGATTGCATCAGTTCAAAAAGGTCACTACACCACTAGGTCTCCACTCTGGAGCGCATGCACACTGTGAGTTAGGGATATGATAGAGGGAGAATCAGGGATTGTTCCGGTCTGGACACATGGCCACAAATGATCCGTGTCTTTTCTTACCCAGTAGCTCTTTGGGGACCTCTGATACTTCTTCGCTCATTTTGCTGACGGTAATATCCAAAAGAACGAGGAGGGTTCAGTCAATGCATCAAGAAGCATCCAATTATGAGGAAACAAGGAGCGCGTGAGAGAGAAGTGTCAGGTGGTGCCGCCGCCGCCGCCGCCGCCGGTGCGTTTCTCCCGGTTACATGCTCCTCTCTTCCTCTCGCGGTGTCCGGACAATGTATCCGCGTTTATCTGCACGCATCTCTTTTCGGTTCAAATAGGTTCAGATGTTGGCTGCCGAAAGAACAGTGTGAGGAAAAAAACGCTAGAAGCTGACTAAACTCATCCTGAACCCGCACAGATTCTGCGCCTCACGGTGATGAAAAGACCACCGCTCACTCACATTCTCTGTGACCGTGGCTCCACCGTAAAGCTGTCGGTAGTACAGTACCAGCCAATAGTGGAAGACGGGGCCCCTCCCCGCACGGTGATGCGTCAAGCAGGGAGCCGATGCGATGCCGGGGCGGTGTGGCGTGGCAGGAGGGGCGATAGCGGTGGTGTCAGAGCGATATTAATGAGCAGGTTGCGCTGGAGGTTCTCAAGCTGGGAACCGGGGACCTCTAGCGGTCCGTGAGAGGTCCCCGCGGGGTCCCAATGCCGTGATTGTATCGCGGTGTAAGAGGGGGGCTGTGCTCCCAATGGTTTGTAGCCATAAAACAGAAGATGAATACAGACCCAAGGTAGCTAGTTTATAATGAGGTTTCTACGAAATCACGCCTTAGAGTATAAATACAATCTAGATCACTGTGGGGACCCCAGAGATTGTTACAGAGTTGTTCCTGTGGAGAGCCCTGCTTTCAAAGTGAAATATATCTTATAATATCTATAATTTTATATTAAAAAGCATCATAAAATGAGTTATTAAAGGGAACTTAAAAGCCATTGTTTGTTTTGTTTTTGTTTTAGACCATGACAAGACCCCCTCACTTTTTTAGCCTGATTGTTTCATCGTCAGTTCAAGATTGTGTACAGACCAACTTGCCTAAAAGTCGGAGTATGCAGTAGGAGAGACAAGCATCACTTACTTGTTCAGACCGTGCATTGGGCTACTTTTGAGACAGAAATAAAGCTTTTTTATTGTTGATTCTGTAAAAACCACAATAAAAAATGAAGTAAAAACAATAAGTAACTTCATAGTAAATTTCTGTCATTTTTACAATGCCAGTATGTCAAAACGTGTGTTCATTAACGACATAAAAGTTCCAAAAGAAAGATGGCGACACCTTGTGGTAATTGGGTCGAATTACATCCCGCAGGCTGCCAAAGTGGTCATTTCAACTTAAAATACAACACCTACTTTGTTTAGCTGCCGCACGTGATTAGTGCAAGTTTTTAGCTCGACATCGCACAGATTTACAAAATATGACACCTTTAATATTTACATTCAGTTTCACCTCAATTTAAACATCAATCATAAGTTTAACACGAAAGCAATGACATTCTCACAAATTTGATACATTTTTAGCCTTAATTAAAATCATCTCACTGTATTTCGAAATAGCAAAAATGTCCAGTAAGATGAAGAGGTATATGTTTTTCTGTACTGTCTCTCTTTGTCAGTGAGCGATAGCGCATCAGTATGAAACCTGAGTACAGTTTGGAGACTGCTGCTTAAGCTCGTTTAATCTATTCTCTAGTCTTTCTGCCGTAGAGGTGAGCTGTGTATCCCTCAGCATCTTCGGCAGGTCTCTCAGTTCCTCCACGGGAGCACTGGCCAGCCAAGCTCTGATTTCATCCAGGAGTGGGCCTCTCTGTTTTGGAATAGTCGTGCCCCTGGTGCGCCTCTCCGCACCTGACTTATGAATGTACCTGTTGGAGGGAGACAGTTTATGAGCATCTTTTTTAGCAAATGCATGAAGGCGTGATGGGAATGGTTGAAAAAGATGTAGGAAAAGAGGAAAAGGGAAAATTAAAGAGAATGAAGATGTGAATGAGCTTACCTGGTAACAAATTTCTTCATTTTTGCCACGCGCATCCTTTGCATGCTGAAGAGTCCTGTGAGGAAAGCTCTGTACGTCTCACCTGACAAAGACAGTTGCACAGCCTAAGTTTAAAATTCAGGCTCTGTTGTTGCCAATAGGTAAAAAAAAATCGCAGTAAAACACCAAATGTTATAAATTAGTTTTGGGCAGTCAATATAAAGCGTCCAAACTACTTACTTCCGTTTGCAACATCCTGACAGGTACCACACACAGTGTCGTAGAGAGCGGACCCGAGCAGCAGCACAACCTGTCCGCTGGCGCACTCTTGGTGTCTTATACAAGACTCCAGCGCAGAGGTTGAGCTGGAAAAGGATCCATTGGTACACTTTTCACAAACAGTGTTGGTCTCTGAAGTACCTAGAGAAAGCGCAGATGCGTTTAGACCCATTACATATTTTTTAAACACCAGTGTGTCAATGTTAAACCACTAATCGCGTGTATTTCAATAGTTTCCATGAAGCCCTCTTTGTGGATTTCATTTTTTTGGGGTTGCTGCTTTTTCGCAATATTGACTGATGAATTGTTTAGTGTATATATTAGTGTCTAAAGTGGAAAGATTCTGAAACGAACTTTTTATGGATAAATACCTCTTGTTTGAACACCGTGTCCGGGCCCACACTCTGTATGTCTGATACAGAAGTCACTGTTTTTGTAGAAACCCTCTTTGCACCGGCAGACCCTGTTGCCGACTGGTGAGCACTCCGTCTCCACCTCCTGGTTGTCGATGCAGAAGTTGCTGCAGTACAGACACCTGGGCAGGTAGTTCCACAGCTCGGTGAAGTGGTCACTCTGGCACGGCGCGCACTTGGTGGGCGTGGTGGCTGTGCAGTGCGAGGCCATGTGCGTACCTGGCGGACACTTGTCACATTGGAGGGTCTCTCCGGTGAGCGGGTCTTGGCGCTCATATTTGGGCGCGGATTCCACCGCGGAAGCACAGCAGAGGATACCGGAGAGCAGGAACAGCACTGGTAAGAGGAACTGGGGGGAGGGAAATGTTTCCTGTTTACTATGTTTCAATATTATTTCTATTACAGCCACTACTACCACTCCTACTTCTATTAAAGGTGATTCCATCGGCTATAATTATGGTAGTACCCTATACTATCGCCTTTTAAACAGGCCTACCAATGCAAATCCTGCTTCCTAAAAGGATAAGATGCAAAATCACAGCAAGATGATAAAGACAGGACAATTACGGTGATATCTGAGTGGTACTGCCGACCAAAAATGACCTCAGTGTGGCTTTTCAACACACGTTTTAGAATGAATTACAGCAATTCAATTAAAGAATCAATCTATCAGTGAACTGGATCATGATAACTGATAACGTGATAACTGTAAAAACTGCACCACCATCTGGGGACAGCTTGTGATAACAACAATCATCTTGACTGATGCTGTCACTGTTTAAAGATCTTAACAACATTCAGCAGACCTAAAAGTGCATTTCATCTGCATTTGGATACTTGAACATTCACAGGCAAAAGAAAATGTAATCTTTCTCATTTTTTTTCTAAAATAACTGTCAAGTCCTAAAAGGAATAACAATAAGGAATAATAATAATAAAGAATAATAACTTGTGGAAGTAAAATATTTGGCCTTATTATTAAATTGCAGCTAAAGGAAAGTCCATGTTAAAATGTTCTGAAAAGGTAGAAAAGGCTTTTTTTATCTCTTTATGTTAAAAACAAACATGCAGTGCTGGCATAAGTTGTAAAATAATCATTAAGTTCATATCTAGCGAATGAAGTTTTGAGTTAATTACCATTTGATCAATTTACTAATCAAACAAAAAAGCAATAAATACTCCTTGATTCACATATACGTCATTTGTCACTTTTCAGCTGGCACTTTTTATTGAACATCCTCCACAGCATCTCTAATCATGACATCTGTTTCTACCCCCAATTTTTGTCATTTTAAGCTTAAAGTGTATTGTTAAACAGAATACTCACCATGCTGATGGTTTGCATGTCGTTGCTTCTGTTGAAGAGGATTTGTGAGTGGTATCAGGTTCATTTTATAGTATAAGGGGAAATGTGGGCGTCCTCTGTTTAAAGGTCAAACTTATTCCATGTAGATTGTAGAGTTAGGCAGAATGACATACAAATTCAGCTGATATAAGATTTTTTTTTGTTTTGACTCTTTTTAGTGACATTCATGTATGTTATGGGTTCTATCTTCTCTATTAAAAGAGCATTAAAAGTCTCACTCAGTCTATGACAATTTTGCTAACTCATCACTTTTTGAGCTTTCTTTTTGAAAGTTTCAGTCATCACAACAATTTAAAAATATCAAACAATTTATATGGTTTACTCAATTTATTAGGGTGGAAGCTTATGATGATTTAACATACAGGATGAAAAACTGCCTGGACCTATATCGTGCTAACTGGGGAAAATACACAACTTTTATCAGAGAGCCTTGACGTTCAATATGGCATCCAGACATCCTGTCCAAAAGGCAAACCTGAACTGCCATGTAGCGAAAGTTATGGCCACAGTGAAGATATTCAGACCAGCCTTAGCTCATCTTGGTGTATGGATGTAGGCTATCAACCCCTGTAACTCCCGTAGCTTATTGCTGAGATTTTGGTTTTTAAACAGTGGGCAACTGAAACCTGTATTGCAGTTTACACGTGTTTTGTCAGTCACTTGTTTTTTTTATTTTTATCAGTCTTATTTATTTTATTTGTTTCTATGTTTTCTTTTTCTATTGTGGCGAAAGGTCTGATTTGAAGTTTTGCACTGTTATGTGACATTTATGGTGTTGTCTTATTTGGCTAATATCTGAAAAACAAAAAAAGTTTTGGTCATAAAAACAATCAAACAGTATAAAACAATCAAACAATTTCAAATAAAAGGTTTAATTTTAGGATAATAAAAAATTACAGAACTGTGTGACTTATGTGCAGATAGGTAAATGTAAAACAGTAACTCACCTGCATGAAAGCTCTCTGTTCTCACTTAATACATAACCTACCGTAATTTCCCCTTGTCTACATTAAGCTTTCAAACAAAATGTTTTAACTTAATGAACTTTTTAATGACAACAAAAAAGTGTGTTTGTACAGCAATTAAGCAACATCAAATCTTTGCTGAGTGAGAGAGATTGAAAATTCCATTGTCATAAATGACAACTTATGACTCAGATGTTTTGAAATTGTTCAATTTATAAGGTTACATTACCAAAAAATTTCATGGTTCGTCACTACACTGATTTGCACAAGCAGGTCATCACCATCATCATGCAATAAAGCCACATAGGGTTTTTTTTTTCAGTTTTTTGCTAACCAGCAGTTGAAACGGCCTGAAATATAAATCGAGTCAGCTTTTTCCTTTGAAAGAATCTGAGTCATTAAAAATCATGTACAGTATGCTGTTTAAGTAAATGGATATGAATCATATCACTGCGATGAGTCAAACATGTAGCTTCGTTTACTCACTTCCCCTGTTTCTACTGGTTCCCCAGTAATTTGAGAACACGCCAGAGCCATGATAGAGTGTGTTTATCATGAATAATGATGAGTCTGAAACATCACAGATATGTGTCATTTTAAGTCAGAGAATCACCCTTTAATTCTAACCCTAGTGACTTTTCTTGTAATTTCTATAATCTTGAATGTAAAACTGGGCACAGAGATTAAACATGATTTGTTCATGCACTTTTTGTTCATGCCGGCTTACCAGCTTTTTAGAGATGTTAACAGCATCTCGCTAACACTGACCGTAGAATGTAAGTGTTGATGTAACGAAAAGTTATGAAGCCCTGGTATGTTGTGATAAAAAGTGAGATTGTGGAATATGTTCATTTACAGTATATTAAAGGTGCTGTTTAACTAAATGGATGTGAATCATATCACTGCGATGAGTCAAACATGTAACTTTGTATACTCACTTCAGCATCTCACTAACACTGACTGTAGAATGTAAGTGATGATGTAAAGGAAAGTTATGAATCCCTGAATCCCTGATATGTTCTGATATGAAATGAGATTATGGAATATGTTCATTTATTTGTTAAATGGCAAATATTTGATCTGTTTTCATGTAAAAATTATACATATTTTACATTTAATTAGGAAATATCTGCATAGGCAGTAAACATAGGTAAACAAGACTGTGCATAGAACCAAGCAGCGACTCACATTCCTGAAAGTTTGGGAGATTCAGTCCAAGAAATACATTTGAAATTCACTTACTATACTTGTTGGCCATTTTGTCTTAAAACTCTTGTCTCAGGTGCGGCTTCTGCCGAGTTCATGTAGATACATGAATTGTGGTGAGTCAATCTCAGATCAGATTCCATCGAAATACCCTTGGCTGACACTATATTGTGAAGAAATATATCATGTGAAGACGATGATTCAAAGCCAGAAGACAATTTTGAGGATCCAAGATTTAAAGTTTCCTCTGGGGAGGATTCAGGATTCTGGCTGTAAGGTTTGTGGCCAGTTATGTGTCATAAATTTGGCACTCAAAGTCATCGCATAAAAATTGCTTTTCAGCCTTTTTTCCTCTCCCATGGAGGAAATTAGACTGGACATGATGGATGGAACATTCTTCAATCTCCACTTAACCTCATTCATTACAAATTTGAGTCTGGCAATAATCCTTTCAGCTTCACAGTTTAGCAGTTCAAGGCTTCAACCAAACCCCTTTAAAAGGTCAATCACATACTCATGGTGGGATTCATATAAATTATGTGTGAATGGAAGACACATTGTTAGGAAAAAGTGGTTCAGCAAAGCATTCGCTGCAGGCTCAAAACCTGGAACAAAACTAACATAGCTACTCAGAAATAACATGAAAACAGGGCCTGTGTCACAATGATATACGGTGTGAGATTATGTAAATATGTCAACAACTGTAAATTTTGCAAAGCTGTATTTTAGCAATACTGTTTCTATCACATAAAATACATCCAAGGATTACCTAACAACATTTACCAGTTAAGGATGTTTTTTAGTAAAGTTATCAAAAATGACAAATAAACATAAATGAATGAAACAAAGACAAAGAAAGACCTCCCTGAAACAAGGAAAATGCTTCTCTTGGTTGCACCAATCCTTAATCAGCTGCTCACACATCTTCAACACAGTTGGTGATGGTTATGTTTTTGGCTGTGTGAGTCTCCTCCAACATCTACACGAGCTCACCCATAGGGCCTCTGATGTGATGACCATAGTTAACCCTTAAAAAGTGAAAACCCCCTCTGAACTCTTAGGAACCTCACTGCAAGCAAGCAGGAGTCTGGCAGTCACTTGCCTCAATCCTTTGCTGTTTTGAAGACAAAATCCTTCCACATGTAGATTAGGGTTTAACCAGACCATCAGCTCGAGAATGGTTAGTGGTGGTTCTTCCTCTTTAAATCCCCAAGAGCTGGAAGTCTTGGAAGAGTGTGCGGCTTGTGAAGTAGGCCAGCTGATTAGCTATGACATCTTTAAGAAACCTTTGTGACTGAAAAACTTCAGCAGTCACTTGCTTAGCTGCGACCTCCCACAGGAGGTGGGCTTCTGAATGCCTTACAGAGTTTCATAAGACCAAAAAGACTTACTTGACCAACCCCTTTCACGAGGTCAGTCATATCAAAACAATATGTTCAAATGGTGCAGAAACCACAGGGAGTGGGTTAAGTGATACAGGTTATGCATGTTTTCTTGCTATAAACTGGCATTCATGTAATGTTGTACAGTAGTCCCACTTGTGTGTACATTCCTGGCTGATTCAGTCTCTTTCTTACTCTTATAAAATACTTTATGATGTCAAAATGACCCGGCATTCTTGGCACCCAGGGATTGGCATTCTCCACCCTCATCACCTCAGCCCTTGACTCATGGGGAAAATAAGCTGATTATAGGGGCCATTTTCAGGGGCCATTTTCAGAGGCCATTTTTTTACTGCATTGATGAGAAAAATAAGCCTAAGACTTACACAAATTTGAAAGATGTAATTTTTACATGACTTTTTTTAAACAAGTTTTTAATAAATCAGTGAGTTTTTTTGTATTTTCATTTTTTTGCATATGTGTTCAAGTATCATAGCTTCCCAGTAATTTTGTGTAAATACCACCCCATTTTTTTGTCCATTAACATTTGTCATTCAAATTTCTTCACAAAATAGTATATTACAACGTACAGACATATCAATATCACGATTAAAATGTTCATACACTATAACCCTAATCTCATGACATGATGAGGACTGTATGAGATACTTGGCAGTGTTTCAAGTGAAGCTGAGTGGACAAAAATGTATAAGCTTGTGACCTTTGACATGTGGTAGTCAGCCAGTTTCATTATTGGTTAATGTCATTTAAAACATGAAAAATTTCTGAGTTTTCAAATCACAACAGAAATCACAATAGCGGTTTATTTACAAAGAAAGGACCCCTTTTTTTAACAAACTGATTTTAATCAGATAATTTGACATTAGTGTTCACAAAGTTACACAAGCTTAAAGAAGACCAGTTGGGCATATATACAATAAAGATCATACATTTAATAATATAAAACTGGTAAAACAAAATATAAAAACAAACATCACTTCATGAACTTGCAGCATTTGGAATCCAGTATTTTTGATAAAGTAATAACAACAAGCCTTTACATATTCAGAAAGTAAAATTATGTCTTTTAAATAGAAAACACATTGCACTCCTTTGTACATTCATTAAGCTGACAAATGAAAAAAAAATCAGATGAGCTTTACTTGCCAGCAGTCCATTACAAACCAACAAACAAAGGAAAACTGTAGAAAATACATGTATTTCATTATGAAACCAAATCCTTTCTCTCAATCAGGGAGAAAGCAATAATAAAAACACAACATCTGCCAGCCTATTCTCCATAAAATAGTGTTCTATTTACATCTTAAATAATTTTTAATTTTTCACAGACTCTGGTCAAAAAAATTCCCAGAAAACAATTATGTTTTTTAGTTGAGTTTGCCTGAAGTACACAGATTTGTGGTAGTGTTTTAGAAATTCTTTCAAGGCTTACTGGATTAACCTCTGCAGACAGATACTTTGGATGGTGAATTTGTTAGCACCCATTGTTTTCTCATATGACCGAAATATCCTTACATTAGTATAAAAATCAGACCTGGTTTAGAAAATTAATGAGGCAAAAAGAAGAATTTAGCTTCTTGCCCTTTTGGTTGTAGATTGATAAAAAATACCTCGAGGCACTTAATACATAGCTTGATATCATTAAGTGATACCTTGTACCCATGTCTGTTACTCTTTCACATACAGCTCATTTAGTGTGTGTCTGTGTACTGTTTGTGTGCTCATTTTTTGAAAATGCATTAGTGTTTGTTTATTCTTTAGATGGCATATATTTCTTTTTGCACTTCTCAATTCTCTATTCATTTAATGTCTTAAGAGCCTTGAAACATGACTCATCCTGAAGCATACTGACAAACATCTTTTCGTACATCTTGTGCGCAGAGGTGGTTCCTATGATCCGGCTGATCTTCTTCAGGCCCCTCAGCAGATGGCGTGGTGCCCCCTGGTTGCGCATCACCCTCAGACTGTGAGACAGGCCTTTGGCTAGATCCATGTCATAGTTTGCTGTCTTCCACAAGTGAAGAAGCTGCATGATGTACTGCCTGGGCAGGCAGGTAGAGACCACAGCTTGGACATCCTCCTGCTTTACTTTGACCCCTGGCAAGCTGTCGGTGATAGTCATGAGGTCATCTAGAGTCAGGTTTTTTAGACTGTTGCAGCGAGAGACTTTCCTCTCACAGTGGTTCACACCTGGATGGACAAGGTAAAAACATTACTACACAAATGGAAGAAGTGTTTGAGATAAAGTTAAAAAACTACAAGTGCAGACTGTGTTAATACCTTGTATGATGCCATACATCTTGTCCTGATCCTTGTTCTGCTCCCTCCACAGTCGCAGCAGATGGAGGACCTGCTGCTGAGGAGAACAACTCTTTTTCAGCCTTTCAAGGCTCTTGCGATCCACCCTACGGCCTGGAAGACTCTCCAAAAGCCGCTCCAGGGGCACAGAGGACAGTCGAAGCGATGAGAGTGACTGGTAGACCGCCTCCTCACATAGAGTCACATCTGTAATGAGTTGTGAGACAAAAGGGAAACAAGGGAAGTTGGCTTAAGGACTTTTTTATTGCAACACACAGCAAGAATTGATAGTGCTGATGTAGATCTTCCAGGAAAAAACAAGCTGAAACAAACAGATCCAGTTACTGGACATCTGATGGCTCAAGGCAAGAAAAACATAATTTTTCTAACAAATTTAAAATACAGTTAGTGCTTAATATAATAGATCCAAATCTTTGTATAAATAGTTGTTAAGTGATTTGCTAAACTTAACCTCCTGAGACCCTGCACACTCATATGAGGACATTACATTTTTGCCTTTCTGCACCATGTTACTTTATTTT
>JAQNCA010000030.1:23679599-23722503 GCA_029783725.1 Acanthurus tractus
ACCTTTGTTGTATTTTGCTTTTGTTAGTAAAGACAGTGATTTTTGTTTTGAGCCCAACTAAGTTTCCTGAGTTTTTTTCTCTGCACCTGAGTCCAAGCCTCACCAGAGTCGTTACAGCAGGTGCATCACACCTGGAAGCAATCTGTAGAAACAGTGACTGTGGGAGGTTGACTGATTCAGACATGACTTCAATCCAGAGAGTAGGCAAGGAGAGGTCTCTGGAACATATACAAAACACTGCAGTGCTACTGAGGCCTATAAAAGAATGGAAAAGAGGCCAGGAGTTAATTCTGGACACAGGATGTTTGCGCCTGAGGAGAGTCAGTGATGCCAGAAATACACCAACAAAGAGTTTTAAGATGGAAAGAACATTAGAGAGCCAGAGAGAAGGAAGGGAAAAGAGAAGAAGGACATAAGTGGAGTGCATGTGTGTGTGTGCATGCACACATGTGTGTGTGAGATGCGGTACCCTCTGTTCCCATCTCCCTATACCAGAGCTGGTTTGTGAGTCCAGCAGACCCATCATTACATTTCTCTGGCACAAACTCTGGTCTGCAGAGCAATGTCTGCACCAGCACTCACACACACACACACACACACACACACACACACACACACACACACATGCTCAAGAGACAGGGATTTCATGTTGCATTCAGATGCACATTGTAAACTCTGAAATCAACATTTGCACAGTGAAGTGTGTGGGTGCTGACAGGGACTTCATGGTGCATGTAATACTGAGGCTTACAACTATCTTGTTCTTTACTTAAGGATTGTTTTAAATCTCAAAAATTTCATTTTATTTTCTACAGAGGCACAATTTGGAAATACAAAACTCTTATAAAAATATTAATTTTGGCTGGTGGATTTCTTTCATACATCTTTCCCCTCTACCCTCACCAATTATACCATTGACATTTCTGCTGCAGCTGAGGGCTGTAGATACCAATTCAATGGGACCCGAAGGATACAGTAACAAATACAACTCAAGTTCAATGCAGCACTGCAGAGTGTGAATGATGTGCACTCACTTGTCCTAACATGGACAAGAAGAAAGTGCGTCTAACTGTGTCACAGGTTTTGTCAGCATTAGTAGTCAAGGGCATGTTTTGAGCTATCTACTTTTGGTTGTCTCATAATGCACTGAATCCAACAAAAAAGCAAGGAGGACAGAATGAATGAATGCCTGAAATACTTTGGTGTCATTCAAACTGCATTTATCTGTATGAAAGTTTGTGAGACCCCCTTTGTGAATTATAGAGTGAACAAAGAGAATATGTGAGCATCTGTGTGTTACAGAAAGAAAATATTCACAAGTCAACACAGATCAGTGAATGGAGCATTAATGAAAAATATAATTACTCTTGCTTTGGGAACAGTTTGTGTCTGAGCTCTGACAGGTTCTCTGCAGGAAATCTGTTAAAGATGAAATGTTGCTTTTCTTCTACATGAGTCAACAGCGGCTGACTCATTCTGTGTAACAAAATGAAAGAGGCCACCAGCTGCATGTGGAGAGGGACCAGCAAGCACAAAGTCCTGATGCAGTGAAGGCTGTCAGTTCCAAACCCTGGTTGAGAATAAAAATAACTTATTAAATAAAAAAAAGATAGTCCTCTTTGCTGGTACACTGGTGGCCAGGAGCATTCCTCATCGTCAGGAATCAGGAACAGGAACAGGGGCCATTAAGTCTTCAGACAGTGCTTAGTACCTGTAAAGCAAATGGGATGCTGAGAGTGAATCAGTGGTCTGCCAGGTTGTCCTGAGAAAATCAGTTGCTTCATGTCCACATCCTCTCCATCAGTTTCTTCAATGTACTCCTTGTCTAATTCCATTAATTGATGACTTAAAAAAAACATTTTCATCATCAAAGGAGAGTGACTATATTTCTGTGGATATCTGCATTGTTTTAGTGAGAAATCCACTAACTGTAGATATCTGAAATTCAATTTTTAACCGATATAATAGGAAATGTGGAAACCTGTTTAGAAGCCTAATGTCATTGGATATTCAGATCACATTGTGAACATCTGAATATTTTTTTATGTTTGAAAAACAGTTAGACATCTTAAAAATATTTTTTCCAATAACAATTGTATTTGCAAGAATGTTTGTTAAATGATTTGAATACAGTTGTGGTCATCTGAAATAAAAGCCAACACACATGTCATTGGCAAAAGTAACTTAATCTTCGGAGGAATGTAGTTATTAAATATGACATGGTTTACTCATCAGATTTTCACCTTTTATTTTACAGATTTTGCTCACATTTCCCAAAATACTACAGCAGGTCAACACTCATTCTACATTATTATTTAATATAAATTTTTGTCAGCAGCATATCCTAGCATGTTGATGGATATTGGCCGAATAGTCTCAACACTGTGATAACTGTTTTTCCCAGTAATGATTTGGCTTACTGTTGGTCAGCTTCTGTGGGATTCATTTTGTGTGCTTCCAGCGCCCTCTGCTGTTAAAAATAGAGTGGAACAGCAGACAATTCCTCTGGTCTGATGAGACAAACGACAACTAAAAACCACTTACGGTAACCTATGTTCTGTGTGTGTGTGTGTGTCCAAGTTTGATTATAGAATGAGTTCAAGCAGAATCTTTGTATACAGAAATATCTTTAATTCATAAAAGATTTGCAATACTTTACATATAACACATACTGCATGTAAGGCAGAGTAAAGGGTCTTTGGCACTCTCCTCTTTACTGTTGATATAGACAGAAAGTACAAACAAAACGGTTTAAAAATACATCTCTATGAAGTCTCTTAATCTCTGCATTCAAAGATAAGTAGTAGGATTACTTTCCCTTTTTGGCTGCTTTGTCTCTTATGTACAGGTATTGTCTCTATGTACATTGTGCTTGTTTAACTGGCAAACAAGGATTAGGCATAGCTTGGTAAAAACAACACACACACACACACACACGCACACACACACACCCACACACAGACAGACACACACACATTCCTTTGGGCTCCTGCTGTTGAGGATGGATCCACGGCATCATTAGTGTTAAGGCGACATCTCTGCTGGCTCAAAGGCAGCAAAGGCACTTTTAGGCAAAAACTCCCCTTAACATGTTAGAATACATGAACTTATGAAAAAGACAAACATCTGTAATGCAAAAGTATAACATGGTAAAGTGCACATGAAATGTCTTTGGTTTGAAAGCTACTGCCTGGTTTGTTTTTCATACAGACGAAGAAGTCTGTCCGAATCTGAAAAAAAAAATACTGTCTCCATGCTCAGCACATCTTTGGAAGCTTCCAGTTAACTTTGGCTTTTAGGCTCTTTTGCTTTCCAGCTGATTAAGGCAAATTGTTACACACTGAAAAGGGTGAAGTCCAAAGTCATCACCCAGAGTCCCTTTCAGCTGTGCTAGAATAAGATATGACACTGTGACTTAACTCCACGTCCTGGGATGTAGGAGCTCAACTCCTGAACATCACAGCTGAGATTTCTCTCTTTAATCCCATCAAAGTAGAATAAGTGCCCTTGTTGAGAAATGTCCCTCAGAGTCTTTTTTTTACTTGTTTTTTAATGTGGAGGTTCCTCTCACTTCTCGTCGCTCACAGAGCAGTCCACGGCTATGATGTCCTGAATTTCTGTAATTTTCACCATCTCCTCTGGGATCTCCACCTCTATTGGCATCTTCAGCTCCTCAGGGATCTTCTCTGCTGAGGAGCTGCGGCTGGACAGCTTGTCCATCTTGTCCTCCAACTCAGAGATGCGTTCAGCGACGCAGTGAGCAGTAAGACGGGCTTCGGGATCGTGGTCCCAGCATTCCATGATGGTGGCACAGATTACTGCCACACCCTGTAGAGGGCAGAACAGAGCAGAGATATGAGAGTCCATACTAAATAATGTTGGTTTAATAAGACATATGAAATGAAATATAAATGTAAATATAAATATAATACTTAAATGAAGATTAAACTAGTGATTTCCAAACCTTTTATAGCTTGAGCTTGTTAACACAAAAGTGAAGACTGAACAAAATCATCTCATGGCATTTTTCTCATTTTGTAAACTTTTCTCTTAAGAGTGGGTCAAGCCTCTATTGAATAACTTGCAATAGAAAAGAGTTGACGAAAATCCATAAGGAATTATTAAAACTAGCTCAATTTCAATCAGCTACATTATAAATATTGTGGAATAAGTATTAACAAATCATGTACAATAATCTTTCTGCCACAGAAGTTATTTATCTGCAGAAAAGGCTTTTTTTTTGGCTTTGTTGGGTTTTTTCAGCCCCAATTTCAAGCCATTTTAAGGTTGAAACTAAACCAATCATATATAAATCTGAGTCAGGGTGCACCAGACCTTCTGCGTTTAAAATCAATCACCATGCTGTTCTGCTTTTGTTTGTTTTTTTCACAGAGTAATTCATCCATCCAAGTCCAAGTTTCTCAAAACACATCAGTGGGCCTTTAATTTGGCTGAAAGACTGGCAGTCCTTTGTGTACACTGTGTGAAATAACATGGGATACTGCCGGCTCATGGTGTGCCTCTGATAACTAATCCACATGACTGCTGCACAGGATTTCATTTAAAAAAACAATAAGAGTCATTTTATCCACAGTTCAGTGTGTGTGTTAAAACAAATGTCTGTCTAAAACAAAAAGCCAAATAATATAATAGGGATTTGTGTTTTGTGTATTATATTGAGTATTTAATGCAATCAGAAAAAAGCTACAGAATTACTTTCTGGTATCTTTTTCAAACTCTATATTATGTTTATGCATTTTAAGAGTTCCAAGAGTCATCACATGAAGTCTAAGCTATTTCTCTCAGCCTGTTTTGGAATCATTTATCTTCTGAAAACATATATTATGTTAATAATGATGGTCAGTGTGCTTTGTCCATGTATAAATAAATAATGTGAAACAGGACACCTCTACAAAGTGATCAGTCACAGCACATATCCATGCTGTGTCGTGGATGTAAATGTGACCTGCGGGTGGCAGCACTGTGTGTGTCTGACCTGATGTCTGAGCCAGGTGTCGGGGATCTCAGGTCTTCCTCTGTCTCTCAGCACGTTGTCCTTCATGCTCTCCACACAGGGGTGCTCTCGCACTTTAGAGCCGTACGCAGGCTCGTAGTCCTTCACCTCTGCAAACACAAACGCAACCAGGGATCAGATATGGACTGCGAAAACATCACCTGAGTCCTGCGAGCAGAAACATGTCTTCTTTATGTCATATTCTGTGCCAATGTGTTTCTCTTATTTGTGTCACTCCCTGGCAAGTATTTGAAGATCACTTGATGTAGCTGAGTCGGCCAAGTACCACAGGGAGAAAAAAACAAGTGCACATTTTAATGGGATGGTAACACACGGAGAAAATTCTAAAGTAATAAAAATGTAAAAGAGGAAGACAAAGTGGAGCAGGTGGTCCGTTGCGGTGATGCGATTAGAGAAATGTAAAAGCATCCTGGTCTGAGATCATTCTCCTCCAAACCACTGAGTTATTAGTTTTACAAGAGCTGACAGCTTTGTACACTGGCACCAGTAATGCTGACAGACTGGAATAAAATGTCTTTTATGTCTTTATGAGAAGAAAAATGCTCACTCTGGCACGTGAACAATGATTGTTTCTAAAAACAACAAATCAGCTTCTACTACCAAGCAATTAGTCTCAACCTCAGACTGTATAGACACTAAAATTACAATGTCTTTTTTTTCTTTTTTTCTTTTTTTTATGATTCATGTTGTGGAGCTAGCAGGGAAAAAGAGAGAGCATAACGTCGAAACCATGTAAAATGAAAAACAAAGTTCTGGGATTGTGTCCAGACCTCATGAAACTGAACTCACAACAGCTGCAGTCTGTCTGCAGCTCCAAAGAGAAGGCTCTTAGGATCTCACAGTTGTTGTGAAATGAGACACTAGTTGCTGCAAAGTCCTCTTCCTTTGCCAATCCGAGCCAGAAGATGATTCACATATTTATGAAATATCATAAGGTTTACCATCGTGTTTTCTTATATTTAACAATTTCTGTGTTCTGTTATTCACAACCTGTAAGAGCACAACATTATTCACCTCAGGGTACTTTTTTATGTGCAATATTTTGGGCGAGCATTTGGGCTTTTCTCTTGGCATTTTCCCTAAAATTAATTAATATTTGAGTCTCAAAAAAAACACCATTGAGGCACTGGAAGTCTGGAACACAATTGTTACGATCCTTCCCTCTGCTTTTTTTTAAAATCATCACTCATATCTTTTTATAAGAGATACAGTGATAAATACTACAGGAAGTCCCCAAATCAAATCAAAGTTCCACAGGCAGACTTCAAACTAAGGTTTAAACTTCCTACTTGATCTTTGAAACAGCATGTTATTCAATCTAACACGGGGTTTACTAAGTGAAGTTCTGGAGCTTTCATCCATTTTATATGTTTGTTTTTTTAACCATCAGATAGAATTGTAATGAAAAACAGTAAGCAAGTAAATAATAATTTACACATAGCCCAGCAGTTAGTCTGACTGGTTTGGGGTATGGATGGCTATCAAGTACTTAAAATGCAAAATGGATCTTGTAATATGGTCAAAAACTCCAAAGCAGCTACTAAATGGACACTGTGGTGAGATTATTTCCTCAGCAGTATTCAAACTGCTCCTAATCTGGCTTGGCAGCTGCAAATGATGGTTTGGTGTGATGAAATCTAGGAAAAGCTGCAGTTGTTTCACTGATGTCAGGCCCCTGTGGTCTCCACCACTGTGTCCTCAAACACAGGAAGTGGGAAGGTTGGAGGAGAACCCCCAGCCAGGAAGTTGGAGGGGCTGGGATTGGGACTGTGTGCAGAGAAGCTGACTCTACAGACCCATACTTCCTGTTTTTGACATGTGGAACTTCCCCCGTTTTTTAGCATTTTAGAACAGGACCCAGCCGGGCCTGGGCCATTCCCCTGGAGGTTATTTATTCCAGGGCTGGTATTGTCCTCAGCTCTCTGCTGTTTAGATCTCCTGCTGAGGAGCTGGTATAAATACCACACATTTTCCTGGACTGGATACAGCTGAAACACAGAACAGCGGAGAGCGAGCTGACCCAGAATGAGAGAGTTGAAAACAGAAATAAAAAGAGGTGGAGCACTTTCTGAATATCAAGGCATGACTGAGTGGAAAAGGGTCTCATTTCATGCTCTGATGACTATTTGGCCTCTGTACACATGCTCCAATGTTTCTGAACGATATCTGTGACATTAGAGCGCTGCACAGATACAGAGACTGTCAATGCAATCTATAGAAGACACTGCATCCATACAGCAGCTCTGGACATTTGAAAGCTATGAGAAGAATTTCATCCGTGGTTTGAAAACAGATTTCACAAGAGACTGCAACCAGAGCCTCAGTCTCACTTTCCCCTCGCTGTCTGGGGCCCGTGGTTAAAGCCTGGTATATCCAATCTAAGGGGCGGAAAGCGGTTTACGACAGTTTCCTTTTCAGATTATCTGTCTGAAACTTTTGTGGCCTGGAGGTTAGCAAAAAGCTTTGTGGCTGGCTACAATGTCTGGGATCTGCTATCTTGAAAGAAAACAGTTCTATGTTTGGTGTAAGAAACCTTAGTCTCTCAACAGGCTCATAACATGAGACTGATCCCACAACGACGAGTAAAAACTACACCATAAGAAGTAGAAATTAACCTGCATAAACCCGGTTGAACCGCACCCTCTCGTGAAAGCAAAAAACCTTCTCTCCATCCAAACGCACCATCCACCCACCTCCAAAGAAAGTTGTGGGCTGAATTGCTGCAGCAGGTTTTTGGCGAGCAGAGCGCTGAGAAAGTTCAAGGTGTTTTGACGGCGCTTCGAGAGGCTGCAGTGAGAGGAGGGGAACGCCTTTGCTGCGAGTCTCATTCCATCCATGCCTCGGCCTGAAAACCGTCTCAGGGCTTTTGATTGAAACAACAGTGATGACTCCACCTCTTTTCTTTTACGCATCAATGTGTATGACAACCTGTCAGCTTTTATGAGAATTATCTGCATGCGTGTTTTATCAGTTCTTATTTGGATGTTTTCATTATTTTATTGTTATTCTATTTTATCACCAACAACTTATGGGATTTTTTATTCTTTGCCTGCTTACAGGATCTTTGCAACATGTTTGCATTGTATCTGTAGCTCAAATAGCAGATTTTCTCTCAGACAAAGTGCCATGCTTTTTAGATCTGGCTGGGATTTTCTCTCACTCTTTTCCTCTCACTCTTCCCTCTCCCTCTGTGTGTGTATGTGTGTTGGTGACCTGATTACCTGAGTGGAGACAGGTGTACTGGAGCAGAGTGGATCGACTTCTACATTTCATTTAACAACCAAGTCTTCCTCAAATACTCAGCTCACTCACATCCACCTCACTAGATTCTAGTTCCTGGTCAGCCAGTCTGTCTCTCACCTCTGGACTTGCTTATACTAGCTGTTAGCTTGTCCCTGTCTTGGGTTTCTATTCCCGCCTCTCCTGCCTGGAATCTCCACATCATTCAGCTCAGTCCTTGGAAGCAGATCATAGCAGCTCCGCTTCGCTCTCCTTCCCTCACGGTTCCCAGTTTTAGCTCTACCTCTATGTCCCTCTGCTTATTCCAGCTCCAGCACACACACCCCTCCAACCTTTACAATACCTTATTTACTAGTTCAGTTTATCAGTCCCCCTGCCTTTATGTGTCCAGCACTTGGGTTTGCTGGCCAAGCTTTAGCTGTTTTTAGTTTTTTTATTTTCATCTGACGACATATTGGAAATTTAACCCACAGACACATGTAGAGAGATGGTGATTTTTATAAGAATAAAATAAAACAAAAAAGATCAAGTATATTAACTTAGGATTTTGTACAAAGAGCTGGGTAGGCAATTTATTTTTAGTGTCACTGAGTGAGGTTAGCATCCATCTCTGATACTAAGAATCTTCCAGCATATTATAAAATGCTGAAGGAGAAAAGCTTGACTGCTGCATCTAGTCTTGACTCTATTTTCAAGTTTGGAAAAAATCTGGCCTGATGGGAGACTTTAGCTAATTACAGGCCATTTCAGAGAACCAGCATTCATATTGGTTGTTCTACAAATGCAGATAGGCGTGCACTTTCCTTTAGATGGTTAAAAGCCAATAGTGGAAAGTCTGGAACTTGTGGTATATTCACAATACCTACTTAAAATGGCTTTTAGCACAAAAAGATGTGTGAATACAGAGCTTTGAGCTTATCTGTACATTTGATGCAGGAAGAATAAGAACAGCATCAGGCAGCATGTGTATGATGCACTAGATGTCCAGATCTTACTGGCACAAAGCTAAGCAAGTCCTATTTCCCTTAAAAACATAAAACAGTGTTGCAGCTGAATCTGAAGCATGTGGCTGTCTGCCCCGGGGCTGTGAAGTCCCCCAGATACAGGGGACCAGAGTGAGGTTGATGCCGTGAAGAGTGAACCTTAAGTGGTCTGAGATGTTGCTGTAACCACATGATTCCCTGTGCTGCTGCTATCAGGCTTAGCAGAGCGATTCGAGGCAGCAGAGTGAGAGAAGGAGGGTTTTCCTCGATGTGTTGCTTCTGCAGCTTTCAGCAGTATTTTGGAAATCTTAAACTGTAATTGGGTAAATGAACGTATGACTCAAAACATCAAACTGTTCTTTTTCCTCCACAATATCCTCTGCCCCTCTGTATTTGCCCCAGCAGGGTATAACCATCAGCCCGTCACAGCCAAAGGCTGTCTTCCTTTACAGACCACAAGCCTTTTGCTTGGCACGGTGCAAACTCTTCGCCTCGCTCCATTACCCTGCGTAACCCTCAGCTCAGACAGGACATGCAGGCCCTGCCGCGCCCTGCAGGCTAATTCAGGATATGTAAATAAAACGCTTAGCGACACACAGAGAATGTACTATAAGTGACCACAACAACAATACCAGCACAGGGTAGTATTTCTATCTGCTATTCTGTCCCCTGTTGTTGGGGTGGAGACACAGAACACACAAACACACACACACAATCCCAGATTGAGACACAGACACAGGGCTAGATAATAGCATCTGTCGAGCAACTCTGTCTCTCTTCCTCTGTTTCTATGTACCTCAGTCTGAAATAAACACATGCTGGAATGTGACTGTCTAATTCTAAATGTCTCAGACTGTCTAGAAAAACCCACTAGGCCGAGGGAAGGAGGAGGACCGGAGAGACTCCCTCTCTCCTCCCAGGAGACTGGCTCTGAGGAAACAGTAAAGAGAGTGCGTGTGTGTGTGTGTGTATTTCTATGTTAGATAATCCCACTTGAATTTTTAACTGCCAAGACTGAGGACATTTTTTTGGAATGTGAGGACATTTTGTCCTGTCAAATGGATCAATTGATGGTTGAAACTTGGTTTTAGAGTTAAAATATTTTGATTTTACAAGGTAAAATAGATTAAATAAGATAATAAATGAGATTAAATAAATACTCATACACACCACACTGTAAAAAATGTTATTGATTGCTAAAATTATTCCTCCTCTCCTTACTGACAGAGGAACACTGCCTTCAGGGACTCACTATGTAAAATAGGGGACAAAAAAAGACAAACTTGTATCTTTCTTCTGGCAGTCATGTATAAGTTATTTGTAAGTGTTCCATCCTCACAACAAACTTGTATTCCACTATGAGGACATACGCTCCTGCTGAGACACTGTGAGAACATTATCCACTCAGGGTGGCAAACTGATACCACTGAAACCTCACATTATTTTTGGTTGAACGTGAAATCGCATTAGAATGGAATCTCTTCAGGGCAAATAATGTAAGAGAGATTTGTGATGTGACAGAATAATAATCTGAGATTATTATGTATTAGTGTTGTTACTTTGTGTTTTCATGTAATGTGTTTTATTCTCTATTCTTCTGTTCAAATTCAATATTCTGTGTGTATGAGTGCAACTTAGAGTGTGCCTTGCAGTCCAGTGTGTGATAAAATGCACTGTCCATGGGTTTGCTGACTTTATAAAACACACTTGCTCTGTAAACAGCGCTCTGCGTGGTGAAAGTATGCACCAGAACGCCACCGCTTATTCACACATTAGCATGTGTATCTGCCGGTATCAGCAAATCCTTAAGTAAACAATTCTGACTGACACAGTGAATAAAAGATGCTGGCAGATATGCTAATATTCACCGAGGGTATGACTTTTTAAACTACCAGATGTAAAATAACTGACTGTGTAAACCAGCCTTGGTGTGCAGCGCGGTCATCAGGCTGGGTTGCCCTTTACTGGGGAAATCCCTAGATACTTTCTTCTCTCTGTCACCCAAAACCAACAACCTCTGCATCACAATGCAGTTTATCAAGGGTTATAATGACTTGCCCACAGAAACTGAAGTGGAGAGGACAGAAGAGAGCAGTGGCAGCTTGTAAAAAAGACTGAGAAAGTACCACAGAATAGAATATAAGAGTGCTGGCACTGTGAACTGCTGAGTGCCAGCCCAACTAAACTACTGCTTGTAACAATATTAGCTGGTCACTCGGCTCTGAAACCACAAATGAAAGGAACATAAAATTACTGTGTGTGCAGAGGTTGATAATTATACTATTATACTAATATTCAGTCTAATTGTTGTTATTTCCCCTGGAGTTCAATCAAATATAACTTATGGGAGACGGCAGAGGCAGGGTGAGGCTGGGAATATGGCTTGCCCGGTGTCTTCTTGCATATTGTACTAAATATGGAAATCCAGTGGGGCACAGCCTCTTTGTAGTTAAGACAGGATGTTTGCTGTATGTCAGCAAGAATGCTCACAATAAAAACAAAAAACACAAATATGTGTTAGAGGGCAATTTAAATGACAGGGGTTTTGCACAAGATGGTAACCTCTTGTTACTGTTAGGTTGTTCACACGACAGCAAGGTTTTGGGAAACCTTCAGTCTCTGTGCATTCCTCATCATCTCCATGTTTGCATAAACTCATCTCACTGCATAGCATGTCTGCTGGCATGTGATATGACTGTAGTTTTGATTTGCAAAGAACCTGACACCTACTGGCCTGGCCATGCATACTACAAAGTTTGAGTTTGTGTTTTCAGCTCCATATCCAGGAGGATAATTGTCAATAATTGTGGAACTCTATTAAAACGTAAATCTCTATTTAAAACACTTTTTGTTTTCAGTAAATTTTTGTGATGTAAACGGGGCCTGAGTGTGTCATATGCAGAAAAAAGTTAACTGTGAGGATTGGCAGGGACACAAAGAAATGACTCTGACGCTCACAAACAATTAAACTTTGTTGCAAAATTTACAGCTGCTGAAACACACAAACGCAGACACACTTCAACTGAGGATGAAAAATGTCCTACTCTACTCTAAAGCACAGCCTCTTGTCTCTCAAAGACACCAACACACCAGCACAAACACACACACATGCACGCACACACCCACAGACACCCATACACACACTCAAACACACACAGCTGAATCAGGTACAGTATCCTCTCCTGCTCTCCCTGATTTCCTGCCCAAAGAAGGGCAACAGCAGAGTTAAGATTGTCTCCCTCACATATCAGACATTCCTCAGATTCTTGCTGCAGACCTGGAGCTGAGGTCGAGGTGCAGTCCGACAGACACGACTGTCAGACTCCCTGTTGACACACAAACCGGCCAGTCACTGCAGAACAGTGAGCGTAGCCTGAACTCCTGTCTGCTTATGTAGGTCACAGACAAACTAGAGTGAGTAACAATGTTAGTAACTGTGGGCAGTAGGCATATATGAACTCTCCGACTGCAAAACAATCAAACAATCAAATAAGTGTATTATAAACAGGACTCAGAGAAAAAAGGTTTTCTTTAAAAAGAGGTCACACTGCCATAAATGGTCATAGTAACATGATTATAAGTGATGTTGCACAACTGACTAAACCCACAATATGCATCTCTATATCTCCAAATGTAAAAGTCAAAGCTCTGTGTTATTTTCATTAGATAGTACCACACTGCACATTATTCAGTTTTATCCCCCATCATGCAAATTAAACACAAAATGAACAAATATACAAATACAGTTTGTATGAGGTTTTTCTGTATGGACTGAATATATGTAATTACTCCATTTTTTGTTACAACAAAAACTAAACTTTTAATGTGCTTTTTTTTTCTTTTCTCCTTAAGATTATAAACAACAACTTGCAGATTTGGGCAGTGAAATGTCAAATATTTTCCAGGTGTAAAATAGTGGCTGATTCGAAAAAAAAATAAAAATTTGTTAAGAGCCTCATTATAACCGTCACTGAATTCTGCTTCAAATCAACTTATTTTTAGTTAAGGGTTAAAAGAAGAGTCGAGTAGTCCACCAGTGGACGGTTAAATCCAACAACAGCCTACACTGTGCAGTGCTGTAGACCCATCACTCTCGTGTGGTTTTAGAATTGTGCAGTGACATACAGCAGATATGTAGCTGGGGGCACTGATGTGAGCAGTTGTAGCTAACAAGTCATTGTTTTTATCAATGACTGTAAATAAAGTTAGTAAATATACTAAAATGAACAGTATTTCTTGGTTACATAACGGGTTAGACCTCACCACAGCAGGACTTGTTTAGTTCTGCTTGTGACATTGTACTTCCCATAACCTAAAACAGGTTATAACTGAATATGTGTACTTGTGGTGCCTGTTGGTGTGTGTGTGTGTGTGTGCGTGTGTGGGTGTGTGTGTGTGTGTGTGTGTGCGCATGCACTGACCTCCAATAGCTTCACACCTCGACGTCATCTCCCAAAGCACAAGGGCCATGGAGTAAATGTCGGTCTGTTTGAAGGACTCGATGTTCTCCAGATTCAGTCGCGCCTCCAGCACCTCTGGAGCCATGTAACGCGCCGTTCCCACCTACAGCAGAGAAACACCAGGAGCGGTTAGAAAACAAAGGACTACAGTTTCTGACACATATCTTGTTTCTGATATTTTATCAAGTGGACAGAAAGTAACGAGAATGACTACATCTCATTCTCTCATTCTGGCAAACCTCTCACTCCTAAAACATGCTGTCAGTGTGCTGGAGTGCTATGTTTACCCTTTCCCATTGTCTGGTTCCTGACTTACCGTTATTGCAACCGTTGGGCTCACTGACAATAAACCTGACTCAGCTTCTACCTTCATTCGTTATCGGATAATGACAAGATAAAAACTTCACTAGTGACTTGTTTTCTTTTGAAGTTATTCAACTGTTTTTGTGTGAACAAATTGATTCGGTACAGCTGTGCGTAGTTTGTAATGTGACATCGTTAATTATACTACGGCAGCCCCTGTGTTACTTTTGTGTTGTACTCTGTAGATGAGCTTCTTGTTAGCTCTCGATAGGCGTTCCGTACAGACATAAGACAGGTCTTTGTTTTGGAAGTCTTTAGTCTACGTTTGGCTATGAGGTTCCAAGTCAAGACCAACAAGTCTTCAGTCAAATCTCAATTCAAAACCAATAAGTAAAGTTGAAAGTCAAAGCCAGTAAGACCGAAGTTAAGTACAATGGGTCCCTCCTCAAGTCCCAATTCAAGTCCCAACTCAAGACCAATAGCTTTCAAGTCATTTCCAAAAAATTCAAAGCAAGCTCAAAGGCAGGTCAATAGATCCTCAGCTATGATCAATCTTTCAAAACAATCCAAGTCCCAACTTCAATCCTATAAGATTAAATTCAAGTTTTAAGTGAAAACCAAGACAAAGCCAAGAATCTCCACTTACACAGGTGCATCCCATCCCTCCATAGATTGTAAAAAGCATTTGAACAAATTTTACACACATTACACGTGTATAAAATTAGTTTGTTCAGTTCACATTTTTTTAACATGTGTTGTGTCAAAAAAATACCTCAAGAAAATTCGGCTGAAAATCTTGAGTACAAATTTACAGTGTCAGTATTGCAGTTTGTCGTCATGTTAAAAGTGTGATGACACTTAAATCTAGCCAGTCATTTAACTACTCACATCATGTGCTTGTGATAGCCTAAGAGTCAACAAAAAACGAAATGAGGAAGTCATTTGTATGTGTTGTTCTACATTCTGTTTGCTTTTGTTCTTAAGTGAGTAACGAACACTGTAACATGTACCTGCTGTAAACTGAGAGTGTCGCTGCCTTTGTTTTGTTGTGTAGTCACATGTGGTTCAAAGTCATCCCAAGTCAAAGGACTCTAACTGAAGTCTCAAGTCAGCAGTGATCACATCAAGATGAACTGCAAGTCTTTTTTTGACTCTGTCAGGTCAAAAGTCATTGGATGCTGCTTGCATACCACTGGTGCTGTGTGAGCAGGAAACAGCTGATAATGTGTCACAGTGTAGCAGAAAATGGCTTAGTAGCTTGTAATGAGTAATGTTTTTACATAAATCACAATTTATTTGCATAATGGTGCCTGATGCTGCTGGGCTCCATCAGCACATGTCAGCCCCCGAGCTGTTACAAATAATTTCAGAATTAGTAAAGTAAAGATCAAAATGTGTGTGTACGATACACAAAAATCACTTTCACCACTGCTTCACCAGCCCTGGAAAAAACTCCTACATTTAGATTTCAGCATAACTTTGAATCTATCAAAATACCTCTGTGGTTAAGCCCAGACAGGCGAACAAGCTTGCAGGCTATGTTTGCAAAATATAGTTAGCATTATGTGTGTTGTTGCGTGTGTGCATGGCAAAGGGACTGTTGTGGCTGCCCATGTTTCTACACAGGCTTTTCCAAGCTGGACCACATGAACACAGTCAGAGGTTATACTATAATTACCTCCCAGCTGGGATTTTCCATCTACCAATTGTGATCCGCCATGGATTGTGCTTTGAGCATTTGAATGGATGCAACAATGCCACAGACAGTAATATCTACAGTAAACGGATCTCAGTGTAAAATCCACTACTGACCGAGAAAAGACTGGAGGATGGTAAGAGGTGATGTGAGTCACAGCCAGGTGTGTTTCTGAGTCTGCGTGTACGATAAGTATGTGTATGTTTGTGTGGACGTGTGTGAGTGGGGGTAGCATGTGTGTACAAAAGGATCAGTGATAGTTTTACGGGTCAGCGTCCTCTCACCTGTGTGTGCTGCATTTCCAGCCAATGAATCATGAATACTAAAGAAGACAGAAAAAGTCAAGCAGACAGACGGAGAAAGACGATAGAATATAAGCTGAGAGCCACCTTAAGGAGAGCGCGTGTCACGAGGCCTCTCCCTTCATCCTTTGATTGCCTGTCACATTTCTTCTGTCAGCAAATCAGGTGTATCCCGACAAAATACACAAACACTCAGCCAGGCTAAGACGTAAGACGGCAAAACAAACACAGGCAGCTCATATCTCACCAGAGCTGTTTTACTTCAGGGTTTGGTTGGCAAACACAGAGAGTTACCATAACAGCAAAAAAAAAAATGTTTTTCCTTCAGAACCCGCAGCTTGTAGCAACATATTAAACACCTGACAGAAGCACTTAGATTTGTATCCACAGCTAGTCAAGACTGACAGGACAAGAGCTTTTACTTCAAGTTGTAGGTACTTTATTCCACTACATTTCAAAGGGAAACATAGTACTTTTTACTGCTCTACCTTTATGCTGGGAAATTTAATCACAACTGACTTTTCAGATTAATATAAACTTATATTATTGAATGCATTACTCCACATTTAACAGGTGGTTACAATCAGTCATTAAATTCATGGTCTTATCTTAGAAATATTGTAAACTGCTGGACTTAAGTGCGTAAAATCATGTCTCACTATTGTAGTTGAGGTGAAGTTGAGGTGGTGCTCATTTTGAACTCTGAGACTTCTGAGACTGCAAGTAACATTTTCTTTATGGAATATGCCTCTACTGATTTTTTAGAAGAGGCATTTAATTATCTGGCTTGTTAATATAAAATATATTATATATGCCCTTGTTTGTTATGTTTATTTTAAAATTATATAATTTGATTTAAAATTCATAAGCTAAAAGATAGTAGAGGCCACAGTGACACTCTTACATTTTTTTTTTTACAATTTACAATGTTTTTTTTTGCTTCAAACAAGAGCACAAAAAATCCATGTATTAATTTAAGAGATTCTTCTATACTATTACTCAGGTGGTAATTTGAATGCAACCTACATTTTTGTATTTTTTCCTTTGTCTTAAGTGCTGTGCACTCTGTGCACTTATTTCATATTTGTGGTATTTGTTTATACATGAAGACTGTGATCAAGTTGCGGTCGATGGTTAAGTTCCCGATATGTGGTTTGCTTCCAACTCTGTCTTAGTGGCTGCAGGTAGGAGTTCAGGTTTCTTGCTCAAATACAAAGAGGCAAGTGTGCTCTTTTAAAACTTTGTCTCTGGGTCAAATTTTGTTTGATGAAACAGGAGGCTTTGAAGTCACATAATGACTAAGAAAATTTATTAAAAAAGAGAAACTGACCTGTCCACTATTGGCAAGGTCATCCACTGACAGGCTGCTGTCGAGACGGAGTCCCAGCCCAAAGTCACACAGACAGCAAGTCATGTCGTTCTTCACCAGGATGTTGGAGCTCTTCAGATCTCGGTGGACAATGGCCACCTTTGGGCACACAGAAGCATGGGGGTCAAAAATACAGCTAAAAATGCTACTTAAGTGACCATTTTTATAATAGAAAGCAACAAAGTAGAAAATCAAATGGAATGTGAAAAAAAAATCAAGAGCACACATTGACCTTAATGCCAGTAAAGTATGTCTAGCACAGATATATGGGGTTGTTCTACTGTTTGACACATGGACACAGCTGCACAGTCCTACCTTTGGGCGTCCGCAGGGGAGGCGGTCACTGTGAAGGTGGGCGACTCCCCGAGCCACAGAGCTTCCCAGTACCTGCAGCTCCTCCCAGCTGATCATATGACGTGTCAGGTACTCCTACAGGGCAGCGGGATGATGGGATTGTTAGCATTGTGGCTAAGAGGACAGTGCTGTAACTTATGACTGAAACAGCAGCTCTCTGCCATGGAAGCTGCAAAGCACAGCATGGAACTGTTGGGTAACCGGACACTGGTGGTCTCACCTGTAGGTTTCCTCTCGAGTGGAAGGCAGTGATGAGCCAGAACTGTTTCTCCACCTTTCTCTCTTCAGCTGTCAGGAAGTGGAGGATGTTCTCGTGCCGGAGGTCTGTGTTGGAGAAGATGTCCTTCTCATTCTTCCAGGAAGCGTACTCCTCAGGGGGAAAGATCTTCACAGCCACTGTTTCAAACTGATCCGACGTGGTCTGCTTCAGCTTAGCCTTGTATACCTGGGCAAAGCGACCTTTTCCAACCTGTGACAGAAGGAAAAGTTATCATTTTAGTTAGAATTTAAGTTACAATTTGAGTCGAATGGCTCTACAGTACTCTATGTGTGTATACCAGCAGATCCAGCTCTATAGGCAGCGGCTCTGTGTTGTGGTTCAGGCTGTTGGCGTGCGTCGAGCTGCTGTCCGACCTATCGTCATCCATCATGATGGCGCAGGCGTCACTGCAGTCCAGTCCGGCTTTTGTCTTGCGCTTCTTAACGTTGCTCTCCCATTCTTGGTTGAGCATGCGTTGCCGATAGACTCTGTACCAGTAGAACATTCCTACAACCACGATTCCCATCACCAGCAGGGGCAGCAGGCTCTCCAGAATCACAGACACCAACGGATCATTCTGAGTAGGATCCTTAACTGGAAAAAAAACAAAACAAAGAAGATAAATGAAAAAGTGGAGAGTACATGGTGTTTGTAACACCAAGAGCCACAGCTACACACAACACTGAAAAAGGAAGTAAATGAGAGGATTGATGTCGGATTACATCCAAAACCACCACTTAACCAGACTGACACATACAGCGTGCACAGCCTGTGCTGCAGAGAAGGGTAAACCCAACAGCACTGAAGGCAGAGACGCATCGAGCTACTTCCAGGTTATAAAATTCCCAGAACTAAAAGCAAAACTGCTGTGGGTTCTCCGTGACATTTAGACTGACTTTAAACTGAACCATAAAAGTCAGCTATGAGAAGGGTTTACAACATAATGTTTGCTGGTTGTGGGAAATGCTGAAAACATGACTCATTACAATTTGCTGTCATATTGGCAAGCAGCATGTGGAGTGTTCTCATTACCTATCTGAAGCTTAGGTGGGCTGACGTGGTTCTTGACACCACCAGCATGCTTAAGGAGCTCTGCTGAAGAATGAAAGCACAAGTCATTTTAGACTGATAAAGGACTATTATGAAAACTGTTTATGAAAAAGTTTTTAAATGACTTCATCTTTGTGAAAGCTTCCCATCGAGATAACTGGTTAAGGCTCCAGTGTGAACAAGCAGCAGGGAGTTTTGACACAGTAACTTGACTTGACTAGGTTTGTAAGTCCCATGTGATGAGTTACAGCGTGGTCTAAGTCCACGTTTTAGCATCTTTGGTACCTGATGAATTTAAACATCTGGCAAAAGAACTCTTACATATGAGTTTTGATAAATCTATTACATTTGCAGGCCAAGATTTAATTAATAGTCCTTTAGATTTTAGTCCTGGTTTAACACCTGCAGTTATTGGACACAATCTGCCTTAATACTACAGCAAACAGTCCGGTTTTTCAGTTAAAAACGGGTGTGTATGTTGTTGGCAAGGCATATTAAGGAAACCTGGCATCCTGGTTGAAAAGTTGGACGTATGCAGTCTGTCATCTGCAGCTCTTCATCTGACAGCTTTCCTTCTTGTCTTATTCCTCACAGCAATATTAAAAACTGATCAACTCCAGAAAAAATGCTAAAATTGAAAAAAATGCTTTACTGATTTTCCAGTTTTGAAGAACTTTCTCAGACAGTACTGACTCTGAGAACAGAAACATCATGTTTCTGGGGAGTGCTTACAGTCAAAGTCACTCTGTGCTTGAACAACTAAACTCTTTAAATGTTAACCAGCAGCAGAGAAACAGCTTTGGGACAGTTAACAACAGTGAGCCCTGCTGCTTACAACCAAAACTACTACATAGTTTTACAATTTTTAAGTGGCTGGATACAGTCTTTGCCATGGATTAGCAAGCATTCAAAAACATTTCTTTGAATGGTGAATGACCTTTAAAATCAGCCAAACATTTGAACACAAAACGAGAGAGTGCTGGTGTAAAGGCACGTCTTGAAAGGACACACACTACTTAGTATGTGTGTTTTGGGTGCTGCATGCATGCAGCAGCACCAGCAAGCTGCAATTTCCTTTCAGTGCTCATACTGTAAATGTCCAACACAAGCCCGCCCACCACACGAAAGTCATTCTTGAGGCTTGTGCTATTAAAACAGCACAGTGTTCCCTGCTCCATGGTGTGCTGTAAATCATGTCCTTTCTATTGTATCAATGACTTTAAGTAATATATAAATACATATTGCCGTGTGTTTAAGTTCGTGATCTTGGAAGAGGCTTACTGAATACTCAGTCAATAGACCTACAGTGGATACTGCTGCCAGCAGCCTTTACAGCTTCATGAGCTGCAGCATTAACTACCTCCTGTGACTGTGACTGCCAGCCCGGACAGAGCGGCAGCCAACCCTCAGAGCTCCAGCGGCGGGAGAGAAAACAGTCGAGAGCCTGTCTGCCTCTGCTGGCCTGGTCCGGCTTGGTCTGCCCTGCCTGGGCACCTTTTCAAAGAGTGTCTCACTCAGTCTAACATTACCCCTTGTGAGTGAGGCTGCCATATTGGCAGAGCGGAGGAGCTCAGACCAAGGACTGACCATTGAAGAGGTCACACCCCCCCGCATCTATTTTGCATTCAGACTTTCCACATGTGTACTGCCCAGAATGTCTGAGTGCCGTGAAGCCCTAAAAATGCATCAGAGATTATCAGACAAATCAAAACTGTTATTAAATTAATGAATAAATAATTCTTGTAGTTAAATCATTAGGATGATAAAAAGTAAAAACAAATATAAACATCCTGTCTGCGGCTAAGAAAGCAGATTTATATAAATTTGTTTTTGACTGTTTTCATTTAGTGCCAGTAAGTCACTAAGTGCAAAAGTTTGTATTTATTCCACCCTACTACTTTTCTTTCATTACCTCATCTTATATTTAAGTTCCCAGTTTTCCAATTTTTTTTTTTGCAAGCTTAATCACTCATCTATTTCCTCTTTTTCATGCCAATTTCTTTCCATTTTCCTCACTACAATTACCAGTTTCCTCCTGCTCAAACAGTATGATAATGAGATGGATGCTCATGCATAATCAGACAACTTGTTTGGTCCAGGGTGTGTGTGTGTGTGTGTGTTTGTTATTGAGTTTAACATCAGCAGCAATTGAGAGGACTGTGTGTTTAGCTTGCTCAGCCTTAAGCACCGGTAGCTAAAAACACCACACAGCAGCTTTTATTAACAGCTACCTTGCTACTGATCATATAAAACAGAAAACCACACCTGTCAGAGTGTCGCAGAACTGCATGTCTGCAGTACATATGAGAAAAGAAACAAATGACAGCTTTAACTGTGACTTGGCAGATAATTACAGGCATTGACGCAACAGCATGGTCGGATGGCTAAGTTTGCAACGGCAGCATTAAGAAGCAAAGACTGAGCTACAGTGTGAAATGAACTTCTCGATTATCTTTGTCACAGCAATGCCTGATCTTATCTTGGTTGCAATGTGTGGTTACAGTCATCGCAGTCATCGCAGCAAGCATTAGTCATTTTGAAAAGACAGCCTCATAAACTGTGAAGTATGTCTGATTTACACGCTTTAAACTCTCCCTGTAAAGAAGTGCTCACCCTCGAATGATCATGTTCTGCAGTGCTGTGTGGTCATGCAAGGTAAAAACATTCACTGTGGGATGAGAAATATCTTCATTTCATGGTTGTGTGGCTGTGTGGGTGTGTGTGTGTGATTATGAAGCAGTAAATCTAAATGAAATAGCTTCGGGCAAAACAGTGGATGCAATAAATCAAATATGATAAACACAAACACATGCAAGAATTTTAAGATTTGAAACAACTTGAAAAGTCTGGTAGTGAAGTGTGTTGGAAACAAGACGAGCAGACACTCAGACACAACTTCTCAGATTCCATGTGTCTGTAAGTGTGTATGCTCTGAGGGTTTAAAATTGCCGGGAGGTTTTTGAGGTTTTAGGTTTATTCCCTTGCTTTCTGCCATGTTTAGTGTGTGTATTCGAGGCAGAAACGCAGCTAATCAGTGAGACAGCGCCAAGACAAACTGGTAATACGACTCATGTTGCCTTTTACAATCAGCATGTCAGAGCACTAATGTGCAGTGTTCAATGAGGTTTGACACATCATTTGGACTAATAGAGGGATCCTTGCCATCAGCTTACAATTATACACATCTGTGTGTGTGTGTGTATTCAGGATGTGAATACTGGAATTTAAAAAGCTGCCATCTCTGACTCACACTCCTAATGTTCTAACAAGTTGCTAATTACTTGGATCCTCACAGTGTTTGGTGAAGCTGTGAGTTGGTTACTAAAAAGGAACTATTTTCCTTGGAAAATGACACAACCAGACATGATTTCATGTTTGAAGCAGGTGATGGGTGGATAGATGGAAGCCATTAAAAAAAGACCAAAGAGGCTGAAGCACCCTTCCAACAGACATTCACTCTGCCAGTTAGGCTTCTGCGCCAGCAAAGCACTTCTAAAGGCTTTAAATGTCATATTTCATGTTGACTTGATCAAACACTTTCACTCAAAGCCAGCTGTAACTTTCTGATGCGATATTTTATCAATGACTTGGTCACATTTTAAACAAATAAAAGCTCTCCTCAGATTTTTTTTCAAATATAATAAACCACTGTTTTGCCCCTCCCTGTGCCATAACCACCACCAACCAAAGGTAGCAGAGATATGGAGACGATAACGGCTAACAGGTGACGGGTGATGTCATGTCTGGCAGTTCATAGCTTTATGAGATGTCTAAAAACGGCTTGTGCTGATAAGACGCTGCTATAACACCTCCATAACGGACTTTGTGGTGGTTTTAAACAACATTATGGTCAATCATAAAATGCATAAAAGTAAATTGTTAAAATATTCTTTATTTGTTCTTCAGTGATACAGGTTGGATGGATTCATTTTTAAAATATGAGCCTTTCAAACCGCACTTGTTTTTTCTACATAACGTGGGCCATAATAACCACACCCTCACTCCCAGCAGCAGACAGCTGTTTTTAAGAGGAGATATAAATAATAATATCGTCTCTGTGTGTTGCAACAAAAGGCTTCTGGGTTTCTTGAAGTTGTGCTTGCATTATGTGTGGGATACATTTCACAATAAAACCCCCCTTTTTAGAAAAGGAAAGGAGTAAAAAGTTGTTTACCATCTCTCTCTCCGTGGTGTTTACCCCTCTAAATGTATATAAATAACCTGCTTTTATCCAGGCTGCTATCATATTATGAGGGTGTGTGGAGGAATCCTGCCTCAGGGGTGGGGGTGGGGTGGGGTGGTGGTGGTGACTTTGAGTAAATATCACACTCACTATTTACTTGTTATGGTAACAGCACAGTCTTTACAACCCAGTCTGCTTCATAAACATGGCTTATATCACCAGGCTCCCCTTCCTTCAGCCTCTCTTCACTGCTCTGTTTCTGTCTATCTCTCTCCTTTTTTTCATCCCATCTCCATGTTCTCACTCCTGGACACCACTCTGTCTTTTTGCCTCTCGCTGCCCTTCTTCCTGCCCTCCTTCAGAGTTGGCCTGCTTGAGTCATTTTTCTATAAAGCAGTCTGCTGTGTGACTGAATGACTGATGTACTGGCTTAGGGCAAGCCAAGATTCCACAGTTAAGGAGGAACTGTAAAATCTAAGAATAAAAAAACAGATCTTGGAACATGAACAGAGCCAATTTTTCCTTATAGCTCCATAGCCCCCTTTTTCTCCTCTTCCTCTATACTGGCTGCATCAAGAGGACAGTTATTCCTTTCTTTACATTATTTTTATCTCTTTTCTTCATTATCAAAATAGAAACAACCCCCACCTCTTGTCATGTGGAAGATTTCATTCATCATGAGGGATGCAAAAATAACCCATGAAAAGCAGATCAGGCCGCATCTGTGCACAAACACAGTCTGTAACAGTGGAGGAATCCATGACAGGAATGAATTATTTCAACCCTCATGTCATTCCTCACATAGCGTACCTCTAAGCATGTCAAACTGACTTTCGTAAGAGCACAGCTTTAAAAGCTGCACTAAAACAAATAGTATGTTACTGTGACAAGACAGTATTTACTATCAATGCCTCCTTCCCCACTGAAAACTAGTTCACAAGGTCCAAAACACATGTGAGACTGACGCTGGCTGAGAGGCGGTGTTACTCTGCTCCAAATCATCTGTACAGGATCTTAATTAGAAACAAATGCTGGGTCAAGAAATTCAGGTCTGTCAGAGAGAGAGAAGGCTCATTCCTTTTTTTGGTCTTTCTTGTACTGAAATGCCATTTAAATGAGACACCAGAATGCATTAAGATAGAAGATATCAACTCAAAAGCCACACAATTATTTTATTATCAAAACAATGTTAAGCTATGCTAAGATACACAATAAATATGATCCGAGCTTTATCTTACAAACACACTGATGGCAGATAAAGCAGAATGTCTGAGACTGACTGTTCAGTCCAGGCTCATTCTAGACGAGCCGAGTGGGTCAGATTTAAAGTGATGAAATGATGTATGACTGACATAAGCTTTAGAGTTATGATTTAAGTTTAAAAAGTTGCTGAGGCTCTCCCTGACAGGGAATCACCATCAGACTTTGAAGAGGCTCTCAAAGTAGCTGTTATTAACTGTTTTAAATGAGTGAAAACAACAAACCTTACTGATATGATGTTAAGGAAGATTAAAACTCAGGTATCCAGGGAATTCAGGGATTTTACCACTGCTCCTCAAACTCAAAGAGTCTTTTGCCCAAATGCTTAGGTTCTTAATAGGTGGTCACATGGTAACAGTGTCTGCAGCAAAATCTTCCCTAACATATGACCTCACTCTGCTCACAGTTTCAGTGAAAACATAACCTCTTCAGAAACAGTTAAAAGTAAGTTCTCTTCCTTTTCCTGAGGAAGAAAGCTGAAAGCTTAAATATTGCACCCATTTTACTGGTCATGTCTTTAAACTAAGCAAATAGTCCTTCCCACTCTGAGCAGCTTAAATAAACAGCAGCTCTCATCCACTATTTCAACCTTTCAACACACTGTGACAGTAACATTGTAACATTCAACCCAGTATCAGAGTAACTTCTGTCAAGCTTCCACCAAGCTGCCCATCAAAACCAACACTCCCAGTTAATGTTTACTGCTGTGGGACCACAATGTTCTCCTCCTCAAGTTTAGCACATTTTTGGATGCACAAACACACTTACTCACACAAAAATCCAGGAGTGTGACTCGCAAACACTAAACCACATGCGCAAACACTATTACGGGGCACGTCATAAGAATGTAATGCAGGGGAAGAACAATGTGAGGCATTTGTAGAGGAATAAGCCGTGGCAGTGATCCAATAAATAAACAAGGACTTCCTGCTGCATGTGTCCTGAATGGGAGGAAGGAACCACAACCCTAACCCTCAGGGCCTCTGTGTGTGTGTGTGTGTGTGTGTGTGTGGGTGTGTGCGAGTGTGTGAGTGCATTTGTGTTTCAGTGAGCAGTACAGACTGACAGACACAAAGATAGATTAGGATGTACACAAACTATTGTACACATCCTTCATAGAGCTACTGACCTCGCTAAATATAGTATGAAGTGGTCAGGGTCAGTGTTCCCAGGCTTCCCCGTTACAGTACGTCTTTATATCATTATTTTCTAGAGTGGTGCCGCCTCATATAAACTTATCACTGTGGTGATCAATGACAGGAAGATCAGGCTGAAGAGTCGACTACAGACCAGCAGCTCAGCAAGTGACTGGAATAAAGCTTTGAGCAGCAGAAGAGCTGCTCATGTACTGTTTATGTAACAAAGTCAGAATTGCAGCTTGTACAAAGTGTGCAGAGTGAATGGAAACAAAGCTAACCAGTTGTCGCGTGGTTATGACTATTTCAATCATAGCTATTTTACTGCCCACACAACCGCCGTTTGCAGGTGAAACCATAGCAGCGAGGTTTGCAACACAAATTTACCAAATAATTAGCACAGAGATTCTTTGAAATTCAGATTAAAGAGGAGAGTTTGGAGACTCCAGTCATTACTGTGAGACTCAAACATCCCCAAGTCAGGAGGGAGGGGAGCAAGGGAGGATCCCAAATAAAAAAACATGCAAATTATAAAGAGGGGGTGGAGGGTGCTGGGATGTTAAAGTTAATGCATGTATTTTCTTTTGAAGTGAGAAATAAAGAGCTACTTACCTGTGATCATTTATGTAGTGGTGATTAAATAAATGAAAACTTCTGTGGTAATTTAAGCCAAATGACAAATCAAAGTAACAACCAGTTGCTTAAAGGCACGATATCTTTGATTGTATGGATTCAAATGAATGACTTTGGAAAGATGGACAACATGACAGCTTCTCAAAAGTTAAGTAAAGACCTCTTGTTCGCCCCCTGGAGTCTAACTGCAGTATATGTCATAAATTAAATCTCCTCCATGTTAGCCAGTTCTCAAAACACTGGTTTATATTCAAGTGTTTATTTTACTAATCAGTTTGGTTGTGATTAGTTATTTGATGCTATAAAAAAGGGAAATGTTATGTCATGATTGACAGCTAACCCTGGGGCGGGTTTGGTTGCTGTACTAAGATACTGTTGCTCCAAGCGCTAATCCCCACCGCACAGACTCTGGCTCCAAATGATGCCACCAGATTTTAGCATCTTTATCATATTTTGGTTTAACTTTTACTCATATTTTACTTTTGCAAATTGGGAGGAGGAAGCGGAGATGTGTCATCCATCTTGATTTTTACAGGCTCAAGTTTTGACACATTTGAATATAACCAAGGTGATTTGTCAAGCTAACAGCACTGAAAAATTACATTTGAAAACTCTGAAAAAAAGAAATCAAGATGGGGGATAGTCTGTTTGCAACAAGCACTGTATGTACAGCAGATAACAGTTCGTTTTGTAAGTGCTACTGAAAAAAATATACTTGATTGACTTTAATAATACTGTAACATAGGAAGAGAATAAATAAGCCGTCCCACAACAGCAGAATCGGCCTACCTTACTGTCATTGACTACAGAGGTGTTCTGTGTCCATGAGGCCTGTTCGCCATGTGCTAGAGATGTTTCTGATTTGAGTTAAACACAGACAGGAAACCATATGTCTGAGCTCTCCAGCATGGCTGGCCTACACAACCACGCACACACTCACATTCAGAGGGCTGAGACAGACACCCGATTTTTCTTCTCAGCGCAGTGAGAGGCAGCAGCCAAACACAGCGCGGAACGCATCCAGCTGTTCGTCTGTGACCACACTGAGGATTCCCCCAACGTTGTTTACATGTGATGCTAACACCACATTTCCACTGCGTGTTTGTGATGATGATGCACTCGCACACAGACAGTAGCGACCATAATGGGACTGAGAAAAAACCACCCACAACTTCTAAAATGCATGTGAACAGATTGTACACGCTGTCTACACAAACGGAATTTTCTTGTTTGTGGTTGGAGAGAAAGTGAGAGTAGCAGGAGAAGGGGTGGGGCCAGAGGAGGACTTACAGAGATAATTTTCTGATACTGTAAGTGAAAGAAAGTAGCAGTGATAGATAACTGGCTGAAGACAGAGAAAAGACAGAGCAAAAGAGTGAAAAAGACAAGTGCCTGTTTACTCCTTCACAGCTGAAATGTAAGCAGAGGTTGGACACGAGCTGCTCTGCTGAGCAAATGTTGGCAGTTTCACACAGCACAGCTGTCTAAGCAGATAACCTGCTGATTTTATAGCTGGTCAACCAGATATGGTAGATTTTAGTGTGAACAATAAAAAAAAAATGTTGTTTCTTTCACACTGCTTAGGTAAGTTGAAACTGTTTTCTTCCTCTGCAGACAGTTACATCAAATACACGAAGAGCAACTATTTCTAGTCTGACATACCATAAAAAGATAAGGCTGGCAAAATGTACAGCATGTGCTTACTGTCAATGATTACTATCAAAACACTAAAACAAACAAAAATGCATCTGATAACATGTATCGTGTGAATATCTGAGCCTGATATTTCTTCTTTGTCTGTGCCGCAGATCTCCATTGCTGCTCAAAACTACAATACTTTCAGCAAACACTCAGCCACATTAGCATTTATTTGGAGTTTTGTCTCTAGCCACCTAATTATGACCTTAATCCGATGTTCAATTTTATTTTAGCTCTCTTTACGTTGACAAGCAGAAATAGTTAGAGCTACACTGTGTTTACCAGCTAGCTGTTAACTGCTGAACAGACAGTGTACAGCGGATGTATCTTTTTCCACTGAAAACATCTGCCTGCTGTGACTGGAAACAAATTTGATGAAGTGAAGACATTAAACCTAAACATTAAAGGTGTTAACCACAGCAGTGATTCAGAGGATTCTACAGAACTTCATCAAGATAGTCCTCTTGGTGTTGATGGCTACAAGTCACCATGGTCACATTTCAGATGTCCTGTGATCCTTGGTTGAAATAAATGCACACAGCTTTAACCTCATTAGAGGGTGTCAGTTTTTTTACTTACTAGGAGAGAATAATAGTTGGTCGTTACACTCCTCCTCGTCACAGGAACAGAAGTGAGCCATCCCACTTGTTGTATTTTTCTCCTTCATCACACAGGTGGAGCTGTTGTAGTCATCTAGCATAATGCCATACAGTGGAATGGCTGGGTCATGACAGAGAGTTTCGATGGAGAAATCTGTTTCATTCCTCCTCCTAAGGGACAAACAGACAGAGAAAATGTAAAAAAAATACATACATTTAGCATAATGCAGTTTGGGTAATAGATGAGGGCAGGTTTCTTCTCTCGGGTACCTACCAGATAGAGACGCAGACCTCGCCGGGTTCCATACAGATGGCTGTGATGGAGCAGTTGGACATGCAGGTCCCTGTGCCACCACAGGAGGAGAGCTCCACATCACAGAACTTACAAAGCTGCTTCATGGGATAAAACAAGGGCATACCTAAAACACACACACACACACACACACACAATAATCCATCAGGTCTCAGGAAAACACTGTTAATATATCTATGAATGGCAGTTCTCCGATTTTTGCTCTGGCCTGGAGCAAAACAGTTGATTGGTTAAAAACAAATTATGCAACAAATGGAAATGAAATCATAGTAACTGACCGGACTGAAATATGACATCAGTAACCCCCCCCCTTCTTTGTTAAGATAATGGAAGTATCTACTGGTCAGATTCTCATGAAACTCGCTGTGGATGTTCTTGGTCCCCAGTGGCAGACATATTGTTAGTGACTCCTTGACCTTTCTGTGGAACCAACATAATATCAGCTAGTTTCCATCTCTGCACAGGAAGCACCAAAATCTAATGAACACAATATGTTAAAGCATGCCAAGTACATTCATGTTCCCCACAGGATGAATCTTTTCCTTTTAGGATGCTACATGCACATCATCTGTTTGGTGACCTTTCCTCTGGTGACACTGACAAGTTTCAAATATGGGGTGTCACTGCAGTCATTTCATAACAGAATTTACATTTGCACACGGCTCTTACAATGATAAACTGTTCACTATCTCTGCCATGCCTCTCTGGACTTGCTTGCGAGGTGAAGGCATCATGAAGGCATTTCTTTCTGCTGCCGCCTGCCTCATAGTGTTTTAAGTCTGTAGATCTCATCTTTGTCAGGAAATCACTGAACTGATCTTTCTACATGTTTTCATCTTTATATGAGTTCTCTTGTCTCTGTTCGCCAGCCATGACGGTGTCCTCACATCCACTAATGTTTTGGTTTCTAGGGTCTGTTGAGACTGCAGGCAAATCAGATTTGTTCCTCAAATCAGATCTTGTCCGCATTGTTCTTTGCAGGTAACCAGATTGGATTAGTGTTTAGACATCACCAGCTGCGTGGGTTGCTGTAGTAACGACGTAGAGCAGCAGAAGCAAATAGGTCCATGAACATTTCGGGACAAATTCACAAAAGATGGATTTAAATGGCTTATAACACCATAAATTGCACCAATCACATGCGACTGCTATCTGCCTCATTTCAAAGTAGGGTTCGCAAAAGATACTGCACAAATTGCTAATGGTAAACAAAGGTTGATTTAGCTTTAAGTCCGAATGTCCTAAAACTTGATTTCTGTTACCACAGTTTACATTATAGACCCTCAGTCCTGGTATCAACGTGTTCCACAGAGTTACTGTAAACCACATATTGCGAGGCACACAGTAAGGTCAAACCACAGCACGACATCAGCTGCCTGAATGTAACCAGGTCAAGGCCACAACAACAACTGTCAACAGGAACAACAACCAGGGCAACGCCTCCGCTGGACTGCACTGCGCATTTCCTGATCAACCACCTCCAGTGTGCTGTATGTGGCCAAAGGAGACCATCAGCCATACAAAAACAGGACACGACCACACTAAATGATCAACGCAGACAACTACAGCTGAATCAATAGGCAGCCTGTGCCAAGCTACAGCAATGTTTTAGATCAAACTCCTTTAGATACATAACCTTAAACCTCAGGGAATCTTTTAAAATGCCTACAAAAAGACCAAGCAAAAGTGTTTAACCTAAAAGAAGCAATATGTTTAGTCACTTTGTGTTCCATCTGTTTTTGATCCATGCATGCTTCAGAGGCAGGATGTGAAACATTTTCTGCTTTGTTAAGAATGCTTTAGATACTCTGGACATAAGAGATAAATGGACAAATTTGTAAATTGTGACGTCAAATCCATCTAAGAAATGATTCACAAGGTCCCCAAGAAATATGACCAACATGGCCATGACCATGGCTAATTATAAACACAGGCACAGATTTAGAAATTGCAGTGACTCTGTATGACCTTGTTCGTCATTTACTGAATGTTCTTTGAATGTTTAGCAGGTCAGAGTTGAAACCAAAATTAAAGATCCAGAGCCTCATGCTACAGTAATAACAGACCTGAGGTACTTCCACATTGTTTTGTTGTTTGATATCATCGCCCTGGCTCTTGTAAGGTATTGCATGTGGTGCAGTAGGTCGTGTGCTGCCTCAGCTAGTGTAATCAGTACAATCTTATCCCCGTCATTCTTCTAAGCATGACTCGAGCTGCATGCACCTCTCTTATCTCCCTCTGCTCTGTGACCTGTTCAGACCTGCCTCTCTGACTCCAAGCCCCCTAAATACTGTTGTAGGAGAAGCTTTGGACTGTGCTAAACTGTGTTAGCTTGTGTTTTTCTGGAGGCTGCAAAGATCAACTGTGACTTTAAAAAATTCATTTCTAAATCTAAAGAGAAGCGTAGCTCTTGTGTCCAAATAGAGTTGACTTGTGGGGTGGGACAGAAGCTCTGTGTAAAGTGTCCAGGTGTTGTGGTGCAGTGGGGCCGTTTTAGAGCCAGAGAGACCCTCCTTCAGCTGGGAGGTCTGACTTTAAGCCTCCTTGTCGCCAGGCATCTGCTGTAGTTCAGCTTCACTGAGCAGGACACTGAGTTCCTCCCAGCTCTGTACCATGTTGATGACCAGCTTTCCTACAGTTCAGGTTGAACAGCGCTGATGTACAATCTATGAAAAATAGCTAACAAAAATTTCTCTCAAATTTCTATTGAATTTTACAATTTTAACCAATACACTGCTGCATGGCTATAGTTTTAAACTGTAACTGTTTGTCCTTTATTCTTTATCACATCTGAACGCTCTCTTTTTAAATTTTATCTTTATGGCTTTTTATCTGTGGCTCAGCTCTGTGGCAGCTCCCTCCATGTCATATCTCATACCCACCACTTATCCAGCTTCGGCCTGTGAACCTGGTAAAATGTAACTGGTGGCAGTCTTAGCCTTGTGGAAGACAATGCTTGTTGTCGAGCCAGATCTTTAACCATTAACAATTTAACCTTTAACCACTGTTACTAATTACAAGTTGATTTTTACTGAGTTTTTTTTTTTTTTACTTAACCAACTGGCTCTTGATCGAAAAGTGGTAGAAAACACCCCACTAAAACACCTCATCTGGTGACAACCTGTTGGCTGTTTGGCTGAAACTTAAAAATCCACTACTTGCATGTTTTGTGACTGGCCCAGTTTGGGGCAGGACAGAATGTATGAAATATCATACAGTAACTCCCACTCACAGCCTCAGAGACAAATAAAACCTGTTGATTTAGTGTAGCAAAGTGCCACAGAGACTGAGTGAATGTGAATGAGTAACAGGGATAAAGTTACACTGTGTGCAGCCGATGAGCTCACTCAGTCTTTTACAGTGTTGATTAATCTTTACTGTACACACATTAAGAGCTCATTAACTGTTAGCTTTGATTGGCAGTCAAGTTCTGATGGCAGAAGACAAACTGTTTTTAACTTCCTGAAAGTTGGTTAGGTTTGCTTCACTCTTTTCTCCACCTTAGATACTCATGTTGACTCATATTTCCCCTAGAGGGATAGTTCAACACTTAAAAAAAATGAACTTGTTTTGCTTTATTTCAAGGAATGAGACAAGAAGAAATGTTTCAATCTGTCAGGCATGTGATAGTTCAGAGCTGGAGTCAGTATATGTATAACCTTGCTTAACAATAAGACTGAAAGCCAAGGAGAAGAATTAAAAAATGTGGTTTTAGGGGGAAATAAGAGCTGTAACTACACGTTGATGAACAACAGTCAGCACAAGGACTTTCAAGAGTCTTAACCAGGTTACCAGGTTTGGTTATACTGGGCTGTTTCAAAAATCTAAAATCACACTGACCATATCTGACATTTTTTACTAATGCTGCAGAACAAGAAACACAGAGTAGGAAGATGTTAAAAAGGAAAAGGAACCTAACTCCCTCAAAATTCTTTCATGGCCATTTGACCTTTGACATATTATTTTAAAGATGCCTTTCAAGCCACAGTGTTTTTTCAGAACGAGGGCCACTCCACTCAGTTCTCTGTTTCAACTGAGACAAGTACCCCGAGTGTAAAATGCAACTCTCATATTTTGAACTTTGGAGAAAACCAAGCTAGCTGTTTTTCCCCCTGCTTCCAGTCTTTAGTCTATATGCTACACTAGGTTAACCACATCCTGACTACAGCTTCATACTGGAGGCACAGATGGAGGATCTGTATATGTCTTCTTAAACAACTAATGGGAAGAATGCCGGTTTCATCACTTGATCATCAGCACTACTTAAAAGCGTTTCTGTGACCACTGGCACATTAGTGTTTGCTACTTTCTGACTTGTGAGCAGCTGCGGCACCATGTCTGAGTTGCAAGGATTTCTATCAACAGGCCTAGGATGACTTTATGTTGAGGATCATCCCCCTATGATGAGATTTACATCTACAGCTACAACCCAGAGACCAAAGGCAGGCTTGACGGGGGAGAAACCCACAGTCTTTGAGACCAAAGAAGATCAACACAGATCAGGTCAAGCATGAAACCAAGAGCATGCTGGTAGTTTTCTTTGATATTCTTGGGGTTGTGCACTGTACACTAATCCCCGAGGTCAAACTGTTGAGTAATACTGAGATGTTCTGAGGCATCTGGAGAAGAATATTTCATACAAGCCACCTAAACTGTAACACGCTAGCTCTTCTACATGACAGCACCCACTCTCAGCCCAGATTTGTAATCTGAAGTTGTTAAATGCATATTAATTATTACAGTTTGGTATATCTGTATCATGTAAAGCTGTGCTGCATCAACCAGTGGGAGTTACTGTTTTCATGGTTACCACTGATATTCACATGGACTTTTTGTCAAAGTAAATAAAATCTGGTTGTTTGTGAAAGTAGCTGCTATCTTAAGTTCTGCTGATCCTATTGGTAACTGAGTTATGAGTCTGAGCAAAAAGAATGTGAATTTTGCATCAGTTTGAAGGGTAAAACCAAGTCAAAAGAACCAATGTTCAAGAAAAACATTGCTATCAACGTCCTCATTTACATACTCCTCTGGATATATGATAAAATGACAGCACTGCTGGTCTAAGATAGTTAGAGGCTGCTGCTTTACAGTCTTTACTTTGAAGCTCCAGCAGATTGTGCCAGTGCAGATGTTAAAGGGTAACTGTGCATGACGCTCTGTGATTGTATTTGGATCGCTGTTCCAGCTGCTAAAGTGCTCTGGCTTTCTCTTATATTACCGCGGCACTTTTTCCTCATGCAAGTCCCAGTGTAGGAATTATTGTATGAAAACACAAGTGACCTCAGTGCGTCACAGGGAAGTGGAGGAGGAAAGTGTGGACTGTCATTAAGTGTGCGCTTGATGGCTCCTGAAGGGGCTGTAATTGAAATGTGAGATTTCTTTGTGCTCCTGTTACTGCAGGAGGGAAATCATGCTGCTGTGACCTGCTCCTGTCTGGCAGTCAGGCCAATGAACAACCTCGATAAATGCCTATTTCACATCTTTAGATCAAAACAAATTGAATCCAAGGATCTTTATTAAGGAAAGATGCATGACGCTTCAGTAGATAGCAATAAAGCCACTTCCTGAAGTGACAAATAAAGCTGAATGGGGTAAAAATGTGCAGGTAAGGGGCACAAGTACGATTTCAGTTACATGTATATAGGTATAAAATATATCATAAAAAATGATCTATAATCTTATCACATCTGATGTCCTCTAACATCATCAAAACAATATCTACGACTTTACTCATGTACTATACGAAGCATAGAGAAACATTTTTTTCGGCGCTAATGCAAAGTAGAACTGTGCATATCAGCACTGAAACTCGTTGTCATACACACAAAAAGGACCTCGTCCCATGAGATGAAATATTCCCATCTATTTCCTCTCCTCTCCTCTACTTTTCCCCTTTCCCTCTTTTTCCAAACAGCTGAGGATGTGTGCTAACAGAGGACGGGAGGACAGACGGGAAACTTGACTGCAGTTTATCACCCGTATACAGGAAAGACTGCTCCGAACTGCTCGACGCGAATGGAAAAAGTGAAGAATCTGCACATCAGGCAGGCAGTGTCACTCAAAGGTCTGCAAAGCTGTGCGTTTCAAAGTGAAAGTGTACTTTAAGGCATCTGTTAGTGGAGCGTATAATAGCTTAAGGAGTGTAGATCCCTATGTGTTGCTGGGGTTCCTCAAAAGGTAAGCCTATAAAGCCCTGAAAAAAAGATGTCAGTTTTCTTTGAGCAGCGCAGCACGGCAAACACTAATTGAAAATGTCTCTGTGGAATCTTCACGGTCTACTCCTGTCACTGAAATGAGGGGAGACAACTGGCAAGAGGCTGTGCAGGGCTACATAACTGCCACAGCAGGCGGCTCAGTTCTCTCCCTCTGCTCCTGAAAGTTATCCTCCCACCTCCACAATTCCCTCTTAATCCACCTCCCTCCAGCTTGGCCGTAATCCTCTCATTCCTCCTCTTCCTCCCTTAGCTCTCTCAGGTTTCCTATCCTCCTCAGCCACCTCTTCCTCCATCCCTCCTTCTTCTTCTTTTTGCCTGGGGGCCGATGTAAGTTGAGGGAGGAGGGGTGGGGTGCTAGGGGAAGTTGACTTATATGGTAAAAATCAAAGGAAGACACTTTAAAGTGGCTTAAAGTGGTTGACTCCCTCTCTTCTCCCCTCTCCTCTGCTGTTCACTGAAGCCCAGTAAAGTCAGTGTAAACACAGCAGGAATCACCGCTCCGTGGGACTGAACAGGAGAATATATAATCCATTTCCCCTTTCATGCCTCCTGTTTGGCTTTCAACCTTGATATTTGATTGGCACCTTCATAACAACTTGTGTTGGGCGCTATCTTAGCTAAGCACAGGGGTTTGAAAATGTGTATGCACACAGAGGCCTCTGCCCAGGCACTGCGACGAGTCCCTGGAAAGGAAGGAAGAAGGAACCTTCCTGTGACAGCCCGCTGAGCGGATGGTTATCCACATCAATTGAAAGAAAAAAAAGAAGGAAAAGATAAAAACAACAGAGTCCGGCACTGGTGTTTGGATAACCACAATGTCAAGCTGCTCGGGTACTGGGAGAGTGGTGAGGAGCTTCCTCTGGGCCGAGGTGCTCTGGAGAAGTGAGAATAACAAGACGTGTGTATGTGTACTAATGTGTGTTGGTTAAGAGAATGGGGGCATGTGGGTGGAAGTTTGTATGTCTTCTAGTGCATGTGTGTGTGTGTCTATTTGTGACACATACAATGCAGCAAGACCACACAGTCCTTCTGGTATGTGGGATTTCCAGGTTCAAAATAGGTCTCACTGTGGGAGGAGGGCAGGAACAAACAGCAGAGAGAGGGGAGAAGAAGAAGAGGGAGACGCAAGGAAGAATTGGGACAACACACAGTGTGTGTGTGTGTTCACAGCGGCAAAGACAGAGTAATAGTTTTTATCTGAACGCAGTGTTTAATCTACCCACCTGTCAGCAAGCAAGGGGGGAGTTTCAGTGGTTTACTGAAATGGGAGGTGATACGATTTGACAGATGGAAAGCAGCCAGATATGTTTAACCGTCACTGTTAACACACCGGACTGCAGTGTGATGGAAGAAAGTTGGGAAAGCCACCAAAACACCTTTACAGGACAACAGACCACGTGAGAACTGAGGAACTAGGCAGGACATTTAATACGAACTCAAACTGTGCAGCCAAACGTTGTTCAAACCTGCAGAAATAGGTTTTATATTCAAATAGAGATGCAAATGTTTACAACATGCCAGGCTACTTATCTTGGGAAATTTGCTGAACATGATGTACAAAACAAGGAAATATTTGATGGAACGGCGCAGCCACAAAACATGCAGTCTTGGGTTTGAATGTGTCACTCGATGTAAGCAACATGTAGCTTCAAAAAATGGGAATTTCTTTCCAATCACAAAGATGCTCTCATGCTGTGTATTCCTGCACGCTCATAGAGTTGGCTGACCCCCCAGCTGAGGCAGCAGGAGTTAAGACTTTTAGTTCCTAATATGTGACCAACCTTTGCGTTCAAAAACACAGCTAGATATCACCTCAGCATGCGCCTAGTTTATACCACAGACTCTCTGTTGATACTCTAATCTGAAGTAAAGCTGATGATTTATGGGAGCGCTCCTCAGAGTCAAGGAATACAACAGGTTACACTGGCTGAATGGGCTCCTCTCCACAAGTAAACTGAGTGTCTCTTTAAAGCGACTTATGGGCAAATAACTGTGGAAAAGTTTATGCTCAGGAGGTTTGGTCATATCTGCAAGGAGTTCAACAAGTGATAGAGGAAGCGCAGGATGAGAGAAATTACATGAAACCCCAGTGGATCCAGTAAAACATGTGCATTTTCACAAGTAATTTATACTAAATATCAAAACTTGTTATTATTTTTTGGTAAATGTGACTTAAGAAGAGACATTGTTGAAAAAGATATTTAAATTGAGCCTTGATGCAATAATTACCGTTAGTCTAAATACATGTGATTAATTTTATCAAATAAATGATTTATAATTTAGCCTGATTGAACCATGAAGTCCTTTGATCTGATCCGATTTTATGGATGATCATGTGGTTTATTCTTTTGCAATGAAAGTTTGTCTTGGAATGAAAACTCTAAAACGTAGCCTGCTGTGTGTAAAAACACGTGCGCCGTTTCAAACTCGGCAGCACGGTGATCTAATGTGCGGAGCATAGCTGAGCGCTGCGTCTGCCGCTGGATGAGTCACCTGTTGCGCCTGGTTGTTCTCGGCTCTCCGGAGAGCAACGTGCTGAAAGGGAGGCTCCTCAGGCTCGTTACGACTTAAGAGTCCAAATCAGTTTGAAATCCACTGAGAATGAGTTAAGTGAAGAGTGTAGTGAGCCCAGCAGCGGACAGGGAGACTGTTGGAAAAGTTAGGGATATGCGTAACTCACCGGCAGTCGTCGGCTCCAGTTGCATCGTAAAAATAAAGATTAATAAAGCTCCCCGAGAAGCCAAAGAACGGCGCTGTCCTTCCATGTTTTCCGCGTTCTTCGTCCACAGAGTCTCATTCACATTAAAGCTGAAGGAAAAAGAGAGTCCGGTGGAGGACTGACTTTGGTGTTTCTTCTGTGCTGTGCGCTCCACTCCGCTCAGCAGCTGGAGAGTCACTGCTGAACCATCCATACAGACACACACTCAACACACACACGCACGCGCACACACACTGCTCTGACAGGAAACTGGCGGAGGGAGGGAGGACTCTCTCTCTCTCTCTCTCTCTCTCTCTCTCTCTCCGTGTGTATGTAATTACCTATCCAAATACTGGAAATGATGACAGTAAACAGTTCTGTATACATTTAAGCTACATAACTTGGCTTTCTGATAAATTAAAGTCACTACACAGTTTCAGAAAGTATTGACTAGTAATTAAGAGTCACAGCCAGCTGATGAAAATGTTTAACATACACTGAATTGATTAATAGGACTCAGTTATTAGACTGAGCAATATACAAGCCTTTGTATAATCTGAGGATATAATTAATAAAAGTTTAATGAAAAGTCCCCAGAATGACTCCTGCCTTCACTTTTTAAAAATGTATAGCCTAGGCTAGTTACAATGACAATACTTATGTCAAGCCAATAAATAAATGATTAAAATATGAACACAATTACATGTTTAATGGGATGAGCAAACAATTACTAGACTGTCTTTAATATTTTATGTGCAACAATATCGTGGTCACCCCTATAGTCTCTGATTGCAGAAAACTGTTGCAAATACGAGCACTTCTCTGCTTCTATAAAAGGACTATCAGTTGTAATGTTTGTGTAAACTGCAAACCAAATTTGGCAGTGTCAAAACAATGTTGTTCTTGTAATTATGTCTTCAAGCTGGTCCTGTTTGTGGTTGGTCATATCCTTCGAAGACCACCTCTAATGTGAACACACTCATGTCTAGATTGGGAAAACTTGAGTTCCCCTTATCAAGATGCTAACTTCCTTTGTTTTCGACTTAGTAGCATTGTTTGTTAGGTTTAGTAAAGCCTGTTTACAAAAATAGATCCTGAGTGAGTAGAACTTGCTTCATAGTACAGGCCTCAGGTCCAAACTCTTTGGACCAATGTACCATGACAAGCCACTTGCTCACTGCTGCCCCCTGTTGTTTGGGTTTTCGGGGAAAATGCTCCCAAGCATCTATCACTACTAGTATAGTAGATTAGCTAACCATACATGTATATATTAAAAGCAAGTCAATGGGCAGAAATTCCTGCAACCAAGGACAGAAATACACCATCTATCACTTTAGTTAGGCAATTTAGAACATCTTAAATCTTCATTTTTATAATAGAATATACACTTCATTCACTAACTGTTAAACATTTGACTTACTCATCCAAAAAACATACACTTTTCAAAGTAAAATTTTAAAATCTTGTTGAAAGGAGGTTTATTTAATGGCTCTTGTGCTGAATGACTAGGCCTGAATCTTTAGCCCTCTGTTTATAAGCTGCCAAATGTTAGTATTCAGATGTTAAGCAGGTAGCCTTAAATGTTTACAATGTGCACTTTTTCAGTGTGGTAACATGCTAGCATTTGCTAATGATTATTTAGCATTTTGCTAAAAATATTTTTTCTGGTGTTTTATCATAGGTTGATATATAAATAAATAAGAAATAAGTTTTGACCTGGTGCTAGATGTCTGAAGATTACCATTACCAAATGGGTTTATCCACAGGGGCATGTTGGAGACCTCCTTATTGATGTCAGGTAACTGTCATCTGTGGGCTGAAGGGGTAAGAGGGTTGTGCTAAGAGGACTTTGACTCATGATCACAGCTTTGATAAAAATCTCTAAATGACCCTGTTATATGTATTTCTTAGAAATAAATGGTTGAACAGATCAATAGCAACATTTTAAACCATAGAGTTTCACTGCACTTTGAATGAACACATCTGTTATGATAATGCCTTTCATTGTAAGAGGCACAGGGAGAGGTACAAGTTTACAAGCCTGCTAGCCTTAGAGCAAGGACTATTCTGAGCCTTGTTTAGCAGAGCGAAGTAAAGCCTCTATGACACAAACTCTACAAAATGTCATTCATAACATGAATAATAAAGGTAACACTACTGTAAGGTACAGACACTGGCACATAATAAGCAGCTGAAACATTTGGAATAATACAGTGTACATAATGAGCAGTTGGGGCACTGCCTACCTGTGTGTGTTCATGTGGGTGTGTGTTTGACAAGCTTCCTGTATGATGGGTGGCAGTGATCCCAGCAACACAGAAACTGAGCCCCAGTGACAGAGAGGTAATATAGCTCAACCTATTTGCCTGATCATATGAGGCAGCAGGTCTGGACATGTTGCTGTCTACCAACGCTGGAAATGAGCCACGTGCTCTCCAGAGTCTCACAGCCCCTGTTGACTCCTCCTCATCATTTCCCTCTAGCCTGTCTTCTTTGGCCACAGGTCAGGGCCCAACGGGTTAGAGTTCTGTTATTTGGGTCCCACATGAGAGTTGTAGTAGAATATGTTATGAAGCTTGCATTTATAAATAAACCAAGTTTGGCTTTATATCTTAAAAATAATCTCTTTAATAATTAGGGAGCAAAGGGGAAATTGTAAGGTTTACAAAAAATCTTTTCTTTGGCACTAAGACAGCATTTAACAGTGTTCTCAAGTAAGTTGTTTTATTTTTTACTGTTTTTCATCAGTGAGATTCAGAGATGTTCAATAAGTAGAAACTCTTACTGTTTCAGGAATTTGCACTTGTGTCCGATCATTCATTACTTGACAACTGCTCAGAGATTATACAACTTCCTCAAAAGTTTGACCTTTTGTACGTATGATGTCTGGCCACATGTTGGTTATGGCAGTCACAACTTACTGCTAAGATCTGAATTTACACAACGTAAAGCTTTAAAACATTGTTCCTGGGTCATATTTAACAAAGGTGATCAGTCAGATTAAACACTGAATCACTGAATTAGCTCTCCATTCAGGCTGCATGATCTTTGTGTTCAATGTAAACTTTTGTTGTTGGTCTCTCAATAGTTTGATTTCCATCCTCTCTCTACCCACACCTTCCTCCTGAGGATGAAAATCCTAGAAAAAAAGAGCTATTAACTTTCCCTTCTAGCTGCGAAATAATATGCCCTTGATGCTCTATTGTTTTTTTCCAGTAAAACTACAAATGAATTAAAGCGTGTTTGAGTGTGTGCTCATATAACATCACCTTGTGGAATTTTTTTTAGTGAATTTACACAAATGTGAACCTGTAACAGCAGAAAAATTCAGACAAAATCCAAATGCAGTCACTGATAATAACACCACCATGCTAGATGTGAATAAGCAAAAAAAAAATGTTGTGCACTGTGATGTTCACTGACCGTTGACTTATATGATTATAGTGGTTAACTGGGGGAGGTAGGCAGGTTAACTCTGCTGTCAGTCAGAGAATCTGAAACCAGGAAACAACTTATTTCCTACGACCTTCAATCTGTGGATCAGTGGGTGGCACTGAGGTCATGGGTGTCACTGGATGCTATCAAGGCCAAATTACGAGGTGTTTAGTGCTTAACTGATTCCCTTAAGACTGAATAATATATAAATAACATATAGGATGTATCAGTGCATGTTGGTGTGGGCACGAGTGTAACCTCAGTACTGTTTCTAGTTGACAAACCCAGCATTTGACCATCAACAAGCTCAGTGAGCCCAATACACACAATACTTTTGGTAAAATGTTATAAAACTTTCTCTTTGCTTGTTAATGTTTGTCATGTTCTTGTTGTGTGTGATGGAGTCTCTGTTCTTTTGTGTGAAGAGCTCTCTGCCTGGGGAGTTTCATAATAATGGAAACTTGGACACAGATGCGATGGACTTTTTGCTGTCATGTTGGCCGAACGAGCTATTAAAAGAGTATTTTATTTTTATTCATGTGGTGTTTGTTTTGTTTCTTTTCCCCTTGAGACGTATAAACAGATACAGCATGGTTTAGGCACCTGGTTCTGGGAAAAAACTCATCTATGTTGTCCCTTCTAATTAATTTGCTTTGGATGGTAAAAACGTAATAATGGTTCTATTATATGTGGATTAAGACATTTTTAAAGCACAGATGATGGAAAACCCAACCTGCATTCCCTTGGTGGTCCTTTAAATGGGAGGGACTTCACTTTTCTCTGCCTTCAGCTGCATCTTTCATTATTTAAGAAAATACGTGTGTTAGGTAACAATAATAGAAAAAAACAACAGTTTTATTTGATCCTGTTTGAGTTGTGCAACGAAATGAGAGCATGATGTTTGTTAATTAAAAAGAAGCTCATCTGCCATGTGTGAGGAAACATTGGCAGATGAGCTGTACTAATTTTATGCTTCCTCTGATCTTCTAAACAGAGACAGCTGTAAAGTCCAGTGTGCCTCCAGAGGAACAGCCACTCAAGTAAAGTAAAGTCAAGTAAAATTTTTTAAAGTACATTTGAAATAATATTGGTCAACAGGAGTGCTTTATGAACATATGCAAATAAACCAGATCAAGGTTGAGGCAAAAGCCATCAGTAACATGGGACAACATGGAATAAAACAACCATAATAAGAGCAAATTTAGCTTTAGGAATTTAGATGTGTTCAAAAGCCAAACAAAAATGGGTGAGCCTTGAGTTGTGTTTTAAATGACTTAGTTGAGAAGGCAGATCTGATGTGGCGGTGTAGTTTGTTTCCCACACTGGTGTCTCACAAGTGAGAGCAATGGTGACAATAGTTGTGTCCAAACTCCTTCGAAGGCTGGAACTTTAGATCAAATGTGTCACAGCAGCGACTTAGACTGTCCAATTCAAAAGACTCCTTCAAATGCAGCCAGCTAATTCAGCTTTTGGATCCCACTTCGTAAATGGTCCAGCATGTGGATCCTTTGCTGTCCAACAGATCCCATGAGTCACTGCGCACCAGTTACAATTGGTCCGTCTCAAGACGAAGCAGCAGGTAGCAGCATCAGGGGAGCATGTTTTTAAATGATAGATAGATAGATAGATAGATAGATAGATAGATAGATAGATAGATAGATAGATAGATAGATAGATAGATAG
>JAQNCA010000030.1:23722603-23740419 GCA_029783725.1 Acanthurus tractus
TAGATAGATAGATAGATAGATAGATAGATAGATAGATAGATAGATAGATAGATAGATAGATAGATAGATAGAACACCTCTGCACTGGGGCAGTGTGGGTAGTGTGGGTTAAGTTTAGTCAGCAGGAGCCCATTTGTTGTGTCTCCATTTGCCTATTCGTAGTTCACAGTTACACTACCTTTATCCCAAACAAACACAAAAATAATAAGATTACCAGTAGGATAACATAATACCCCATGTGTTTGTTTTGTTCTTTCCTGGTTCTGCATGCATGTGTAATCATGATTGATAAGCTTTTTACTTTTCTCTATTATTTTCATTGTGATTAGAACAATTCTGAAGAAAGTGGGCCAGCAGAGGAAGTTAACCTCCTCTGCATTGCTCGTTACAGATGAACACAGTTAACATTTTCACCGCCCACGTTGTGTATTTGTGCCTATCTGTGCCTATCTGTGCACCCATGGCCATGCTTTTCTTAAACTGAGCTTGTGATCAGCTGATCGACCAAAAAGGTACCTGGTCTGAAGTCACTGGCACAGTATTTTCCTGCTAATATTATTATAATATTATTAAATATTACTATAAATCTTAGAGAGAAATGAATGGTGTTTCCCATGATCAGCTTTAACCTGCTTCCAAAATTCAGAAAACAGAAAACTCTCTGATGCTTGTTCTATCAACAATGACCAGCATTAGTATGGTGACAAAGCTTTGGGTCCAATCTGTTGGTTCTGCAGGTCGACACTGAACAGCTCCAAATGTTTTGAGTCTAGCTCTGCATATCTCAGGTCCTCAGAACTTGTGTTTTAATGTAACAGTGCAGCACTTTACATGAAGTTTCAAAGGAACAGGGAGAATAATAAACATATCATGATGCACAGTATAGACCATGGATGTGTCGATGATGAGTTCAGTAATGTTGTTTTTACAGTGAGCAGGGTTGTCTGCAGTGGTCTTCCCCACCTTTTAACACAGAGATTGGTTCATAGTAAAAACTTGAGCTAGCAAAGCTTTTGTTTGGGTGTTTTTTGTCATCACATGTGGGATCACAGCCCTAACAACACAAACATATCATAAAACATTTCACAATCTGCTAAAATGCCCTTTAAAAACAGTTAAAAATGTGGCTCAGGGAAATCTGATATTTATTATCTTAATCTCTTTTCTGAGCTCCATCAGAGCTTTCAAGGCATTTTTATTCTAAGATGTCAAGTCATACTTTATCCAGCCAATGTCTGATTGAAGAGTTCACACTTGGTACTGCTGGTTAGCTTTGTTAGCCATGTTGCTAGCTGCTCAAGGGAGACTGCTGCTACTCACTGCCACTCTGTTTCAACAGAGATTTAGTTGGTAATGTTTTACAGCCAGGTTTCGGCAGCATATTGTCTCTGATTAAGGTTGGAGGCCTGGCGTGCTGCTGTTCTGCTAACTTGCTGCGTACACCAAAAATTGTCAGGCAAAGCATGCTTACTTTGAGACAAGACATACCATTACCACAACTCAGTTGAGTTCTGTTTGTACTTTGTTGTAAAAAACATTTGAGACAGAAGAAAGGGATTAATATTTACGGCAGTGGTCTGCAGTCATGTCTGCAGCTCAGTCAGGCTGTGCTTTGAACTAAACGCTGATGTCAGCAGGACAACATCCTCAAAACAACAAAGCTGACATATTTAGTTGACACCATGTTTACACTGTTCAAATCTATGTAAAACATGTTAGCACAATTATGTTTGTGAATTGGCACAAAAAACCCAAAGTAAAAACCAAATAATTAAACAAATTTGAACCATTTATTTGAAGTTTTAATATAAACATGTAATGTTATCAGTGGGAATGTATTAAATTCATCCTGAGGAGAATAAGAATGACTGTAATGAGTTTGCAGTCCAGTCAGTTTTCTGAGTGTAAAAAGAGTAAATCTCATGAAGCAGAACTGACAGTCAGGGGTCATTTGAACTCATTTGAATACATTATCAGTGAACCATGTTTGCTTTTGGCAACTTTTGTGCAAATCCATCAAGTAAATACTGAGATATTTTAAGGGCCTCAAGGCAAAACAACAAACTTGCATCGAGGTTGATGTTTTACAGAAAGTCAGCATGTGTAAAAGAATTACAAGTGGATTTAGTGGATTAATCTTGTTATCCGTCTTCTTTCCCCCGAAAGGTCATGCCCTCATGTCAAACTGAACTATGCAATGCAGATGTTCCAAAAATATGTTTTATAAATAGTTTCATTATTATGGCTCATCCTTATCAAGTTATTATGCAGCATTTCTTGATAAGCCTGCCAAAAAGCTTTCATAACAGTTATCAGCAACTCTTTATTTATTGCAAATGTCAGCACTTGTCTTGACTGAAATGCTGCCAGCTAAAGTTTTTGAGTCTTCACTTCTGTTTCTGCTCCTGTGTGCGTGTCAAAAGTGCTTTATGCCTAAGAACAGGGGGCTGTTTTCTTCACTGCTGACTGAGGAGATGTATGTTTTAGTTTGGGTAACAGATTAAGATGATGTGTACATCTCTGTCATTAGAATCTTCTTTTTTCATGCCCTTTGTTTCAGGCCACATGCTGTGTTGTGGGGCGCACAGGAAACATGTACCGCAGACGTCAATCTGCACTTTCCTTCTCTGACACGTCAAAGTTTTGTTTCTGACCACAATGCTGTATCGGGGGAGGGGCTGCTGCATTGTTTTTTTAAGCAAGCATTTTTCAAAGAGGCTAGAGGAAGAAGCTGAGGGGGAAAAGGGTTAACGGAGAAGTGACAGCATCTCTGAAAGGGAAAAATGTGTAAAAGCTTGCATGAAGTGTTTTTAGATTTTAATCTGATGAACAGGTGGTGTGAAGTGTGACACGTCTGATATGTAAAGTCCCTGTTTGCTCATCAGACAAAATATACAACAACCCACACTCATACACCCACTGACAGCTGCATATAGGCATAAACCAGCACACACACACACACACACAACTGGCACACATCACACGAAACAACTCTTAGTCAGGTCTGCTCTCTTTTTTCTCTTTTTCTCTCTATCAACACACTTGCATTCCTACAGCTTGCAATCACTGGTTACCGTGACAACGTGCCTCAACAAGCAGTGACTTACTGACCTGTTTCCAAACCACACATGTTAGCGGCTAATGCAAATACACAGTCACAGCAGTGGTTAATCATTAAGTATGGTCACTCAGGTGGCTGCTTAAGCAAAACATATTCCAGGTTAACCTTAGTATTAGGAGTACTGATTAAACTTAGGCCACCAAAGCATAGAATTGATTTTTAAGCGTGTGTGTATGTGTGTGTGTTTGTATGCGTGTGCGTCTTTGTGTGAGCAACAGCTCCTAAAAGTCCAGCAGACTCCAGCATGGAATGTTGAGAACAGCTGTAGACATGACTAAAGGAATTTACACAGAAACCGAACCTCATGATGGTATCAGACACACACACACACAAACACCTACACACACTTGAGTGTGTGCAAATATTTTTTAAAGATCCATCTCCTAACAAGACGCTCAGGGTCATGGTAAGTGGGTGAATGATGCAAAGAATATAATGCTCCTTTTGTACACCCTTCTCTCTTTCTTATATTGAAAAGGTTGACATGATCAAAACTAACATTTTTACTGGTAAGTATAATTATAATAATATAATATAAAATTATTAAACAGCAAATTGGCTGCAAAATACTAAACTGTATGCTATTTAAAAAACTAACTAGTACTAAAGATTGTCTTCAATCTTCAGTTCACCATTTCTCCGTGAAATAGTATAAAATTGCCCATTAGAATGTCCGAGAGCTTAAGGGGACATTTTCGCATCGTCTGTTTTGTTCTAGCAACAGTCAAAGTATTTTACATAAAACAGGAAAAGATGTAAAACGTTCATGCTAACTGAACAAACTCATCAGTCAAATCCAAAACATGACAAAGTCTAAGTTGGTGTGGAGTTTAATCCGGATGTAACATTTTACTCTTTTTCAATGTCTGATAACAGTTTTGCCATTTCCTTTTTTTAAAAAATTTACAGCAGTGGTCTAAAGAGAAACAAGCTAAAACAGATACCATTGTGTTAATACACCTTACATTGGCCTGTAAAGTTGCTAAATTACTCTGTGTTTTACTAGTTAATAACAGTTTATTTGGTGCTTAAATGATTTTGTTTTCCATTTCAAAAATAGACATCAAAAGTTATAGGACTCCTTATTTGATCAAATACTTAATTCAATGCTAGTTATAAACCAATAGTTAAATAAAAAATAAAATGAAAGTCATATATATCAATATTGAGATGATCAAAGAAAACAAACCTTGGAGACTGAACCCTGTAGAAGTGTAATGACACATTGCTTTCTCTTTCTCGCTCACTCTTCTGCTCTCTCAGACAAGTCCATGCATGTCTTATTAGAGCAGAACAGTTTGTCTTTATGACAGGAAGCAGGAGGCTACAACTATAATAATGATCATTAGTAAGGAGTTTATTTGACATTAGATGAGAATCATAGACATTAACATATAACTGTAAATGGTTACATATCACGCGGTCATATATGATGTGCTAATCATTCATTAACAAGTGCCTAACCATTGTGTGTTTATGCTGGTTCTTGATTATTATATTGGAAAAACAATTCACAGTCAATGAATACTTAGAAGTAAAAATATAATGCCACGATTTACACTGGCACTTACAAATTCACATTGCAAAACAATTAAACTAAGTTAAAGGACCGTACCAGGCTAATTTAGACTGCTCACCATAACCAAAGACTGTCCCTGTCCTAAATAATTTATACGTGCACAAGTATAAGAAGAATACGATTCTATGGACCTAAACATACCTGTCATCCTGCTGTTGGTGTTGGAAAGAGCATGCAAATGCTCCGTATTTTACTTTTTCTCAATTATTGAGAAGGCTTTCCATTTTCTAATCTTAAAATAGTTAACCGCACAACAAAACTGGGATCATTCACATGAAGTAGTTCATTTGTTTGGTGTATTTAAAATGTGACTGCATTGTATACAGCTTTTTAATGATTCAGGGTTAGATGGGGGTTTAGCAAGGCGGGGGTGCATTATTAGCAATTAGATGGCCGGCAGCATGCAACATGTTCAGGAGGCACACAAGTCTCTATTTGACCAAAGAGCTCTGCATTAGAGACTCCTCCCTCATGCAACACAGGGCCGATAAGATGCAATACGTTGACAGATTTAAAGAACATCTGCAGTGATGGTTCTGTGCAACCTCCAGGATCTCCTGCAGACCCTCAAAGACCCCTGCAGCACCCCTGCCTTGTGCACTTCCAGGCATGTCTGCCTCTGTGTGGTGCTGCTAAACTCCCATTTCAATCCCACAGCAAACCTGAGGACAGAGGGGCTGTTCTGCTCTGCCACACAGAGCAGGGCCTCTTTAATAAGTTGTCAGCGCTCATATTAAATATGACCCCAAAGAGGGTATCCATCTTCTCCCCAGTTTGGGAGAGAGCAGGGCTTTCTGTTTTCAGCTGTAGCTGCTGGTTGCTGTGCTAAATCTTGTCCTAAATGAGCTTTGGCTTTTCATCCACTGTGTGCTCAGGCAGGGTGGCAGAGCTGGATGCTGCATCCTTCATTTTAGGAAGTCTGCAGCCAGTTTGTCCAGAGGATATTAAAGGATTAGATGGCTGTAGGGCTGGGCACTTTCACACAGGTCTGATCAACCTTACCGCTTTCAGGCAACTGACTTCTTTCTCTCTCAGATTCACTGTGTCCTCCAGTAACATGAAAACCCTGGATGACGTCTTCCATTCCTTCATAATGCTGTCAATTCTGTCAAATCACCATGACCCACTTTGCTGTGACCACCTCCAGATTTTCGCCTATAATGCAGAGGAACTCACACAGGCACTCCGTGGTCTCATCAGCACAGTTGTTTCAAAGTCTTTGGATACAAGTATGCATGACTGACTGGCTTAAAATCTCTGACTTCAAGAGCTCCCTGAGAAACTTCATATTGTTGACTGAGCGATGGGAAGCTTCGGCATGGTCCTGCTTTTCTTTAGTGTCTCCTCATAACACAAAGAAACATGTTTAACTGTTCCTTTTGTCAACATGAATTATTGTGAATATCTCCATTTTCATAAAGCAATATTTTCTTTAGTTTCCCTTAATGGCATCCTGTGTTTTCATTTGAATTCTACCCTGCTGTTCAGAAAAACTTTGGTAGTTTAGTATTTAAACAGAAAGAACATATCTCCTTTTCTTCAGCCTGAAGTGCCTCTCCTCAAAAATACTATCCCTGATGAGCAGCGTTTAGAAGCTGGCACTCACTGTTGAGTCAGGCATGGTTGGGACTTTGACCCATAGAGTGGGGAACCATAAGGAAACCTTTTTAGGAGTTATTCAACTCGCATTCAAAACATTGTAATATTGATATGGAAGGACAAATTCATTAGAAAAAAATAATTAAAACTGATAACTGTGCGCTGCTTATTTTTGTAATTTTCTCTTGATAATTTGAGTTTCCTCATCCTCCTCCTCCTGTGAGGATGAAAACCTGAAGGCAACCTTCTTTTTTCTAGTTCACTTTTTTCATGTTCTTTTGCACTTCTACTTTCAGGCTCTGTGTTTATTTTCAGAGTTCCAATTAGAAATGTAGGACATCACCATGTCAAGTAATCCTCTATAGTCCTGAAATGAATTAAAATTTTTACCACGTGATGCTGTTGTCCAGTGGGTAAATTGTTACAATAAAATGTTTACTTCAAACATCTATTTGGCTTGAAATTGTTTTCATTTTAGTCGTCCACAACAAGCTTTGCAGTCACTATAGTAATTTATATATTTACCTGTCCATTGTAACAGGCAGGGAACTTAAACGGTGTGCTGCTCTTTGGTATATAAAAATGGTTTACACTTTAGATTTGAGCACTCAAAAGTACTTGTAAATGACTTACGAATGAATGAGTAATACATTTACCCATTAATGAAAACTGATGAGGAAAAGGCCTAATTCAACAGGTCAGTAGATAATAATAAATTGTGATTGACTTGCAGCACAACTGTAGTGTAGTTAGTTAGTAGTGTAGTTTATACAAAAACATTCACAAAAGCAGGTAAGCCTGCACATGCACAAAAACATGTGCACACACCCACACACACATACACTTAGAAATGTGCCACTGTGTAATCTGCACATCCTGAGGTGATTATCACGACACATGGGGTTTCTAAAATGGCCCTGTATGTAAACCCCAGTCTGTCACACAAGCACGCGCACAGTCAGACTGCTAATTGAAAGCAGCCGTTTGCAGTGTGTTGAAATGTTTGCAGTGTGTGCCTCACCACCTGCTTACTTGTGGACAGAGGAAAATCCAGTGTTACTGCATATGTCTGTAATGTTCATTAATTAAGCAGAATCCAAGTCAGAGGGAAAGAAATAAGAGACATAATGAAACATTATTAATAGGTTGGTCACATAAAAATTCTCAATAAACCTTAGCATCGATCTGCCACATCCTTTGTGACGAGTACAGAAAATAGCATTGTTTGCAGATGAGGTATTAATATATTTATCCAGCCCGCATGCATCCTTCCAGGCACTTATGTCAACTCTCACAGACTATGGAGCACTATCGGGCTACAAAATAAATTTCCAAAAGACTCAGGTCATTACCTTCAATTATAGACCAGACCAAACCATTAGAATTAACTGGGGAATAAAATCATTTAAGTATCTGGGAATCTGGCAATTTAGCTAAAGACTAAAGCCAATTAAAGTTCATCAATTATGCCCCATTACTGTCTAAAATGAAAACTGATATTGGAAGATGGAATCTAATACCCTTTATTATCACACATCAAGAGCGGAGGTGATTAAAATGAATGTACTTCCAAGGTTACTGTGCCTGTTCCAGACTTTACCAGTGGAGGTAACAGATAATGAATTCATGGAATGGGAAAAAATGATTTCTCAATATATTTAGCAAAGACAGAGACCAAGGATCAGGTACAGAACGTTGCAGTTACCCCAAGTAAAGGAGGAATTGCTCTTCCATGTTTAAAAAGCTATTATTAAGCTGCACAAATAAAAACATTGCTAAATTTATGCGATCCCTCCTATTCGGCAAGATGGAAAGAAATTGAGGGTAATACCACAGATGGGGTCCCTATACAGGCTATGATAGGACGACAAACTGAGTAAACATATTTGAGAGGAAACAAATTACTTAAGATTTGGTTTGGATTAATCACAAAAAAGACCTACTCGCACATAGTAAGTTATTAAGATGGACTGCATATGATTCTGACTTCATACCAAACAGAACAGAAATGACATTTAAAACTTGGGAAAGGGGACCAACGATACACTGGAAGCTTCTAAAAAACAAGGAAATCAAAAGCTTCCAAGAAGTAAAGGAACAACACAGTTTGACCAATCAAGACTTTTACAGGTACTTGCAATTGAGACACTATTCAGAGCACACCGAAAAAGGGATAAAATACAGATGGGAGGGGATCAGAAATTTTTAGAATGTTCACCTCAGCATATGAGTTGAATCGGGGTAGGAAGTTAATATCAAAATTATATGTGGGACTAAATGAAACAGTATATGAAAAAGAGAATACCCCTTGGTTCACAGCTACAGATGTTGAAATGTTCTCTGTTTTTTGTTTTTTTTTTTTTGTTAGCTTCACTGGTAATGGTATTTTGATCAAGGCCAGAATAGGACTATTAGGATTGAAGAGTAAAATTGGAATAATATATTATATATATATATATTATATATATATAATATATATATATTATATATATAATATTCCTTAATTTTCCTTATTTTATATGAAAAGATAAATGCTGTGTATCAGTGGTATGCTACATTTCTTAATCATTCAATAAAAAAGAAAATGGCAAAAAAAAAGAAAATGGCAAAAGTGGTTTTGTTTTGAGTGACAGATGAAGCTAATTACCACCCAGCAATGGGCTCTCAGTACTTTCAGCTGTCATTTACCATAGATGTGGTGTCCCCCCCCACCCATGTTTTGCTTCTCTGTCCATTGTTCACAGCCTTGTTTTGAGTCTAGAGAAGAGTCATTCTCTGTAAGAATATAGAGGTCATTCATTTCACATTGGCCCCTCTAGAAACTCAAGAACCCTTCATAATATCTCACTCAGCAAGTTCGTAATGCTTTGGGAAGTACCCTCCTCCCCCACCCCTAATTCTTCTCCCACCCAGTGGTATCCTCCACCCAGCAGTGCTCAGGGAGGAGCATTGTTTTTGTGAAATTACTCTCTCTCTCTAATGCTTCATGAGAAAGACATTGCCAAAATGAAAGGAGTTCCACTGTGTTTGCTTCCAGATCCAGCACCCAGTGGGCCGTAAAATGGAAAGGGTTTATTCTCTGCAAAGCATGAATATTATTTGTAAACTTACTAGCACTTCACTTACATTTGTACATTTTGTGTTTGTCCAAAGAAAGGCCAAGGAGTCACCAGAACTAAAGTGATCCTCTGGGGACCTCACATATCCTTGTCAGACTCACTGCATGTAGACTGTGGGTTTAAATCTGCCATTGGGTGATTTTTCCACTTTTATGAACATTACTGTTTTTCAGATTCCCTGTTACTACATTCTGAACTGTGCACTGCCTAAGATGATTATTACTAGTTTACAGAAACACCAACAATCAAGACAGTTTTCTCCCTGAACAACAGATCTGTAGTTTACTGTATTAACATTATTGCTTTAGCATACCAGCATGCAAACAATTTTTAGTTTGCATGCTTCAGCTGAGTCTAGCTTCAGCTGATGACAAAACATTTATGCAATTGCTGCGATACTTTGTTTTGAACTAAATGGCCAAACAGCTGACCTTCCTAATAAAGTATATACCATCCCTATAGATTTGAGACAGACACCTTGACAATTTGATTTCACCTTTTCGTGGCCTTGCTATTTCGCAGATTTTTTTTGTGCAATTTTGCATGCTGTTTTTTACAGCATATGAATTGTGTTCGCTTTGTGTTCTGCGTCCTGATTGGCTAAGGGACTGTAGACCATTGTCAATCAGTCTCCTCTGTGCTGTGTATTCTGTACAGTACAGAATGCGTTCGGCTTGCCGAATTTACATAAATGTTTGATCGCTAGCAGTGTAACTCTGTATTACCGTACTTATTTTTTCTATGAAGGTTTGAACTTTGAGAGTGTTTAAACAAGAGAGAAATGTGAGAAAATGTTAATGCCTGTCTGAGAAAAGTGTACAAAGTGTGTGGTGAGGGGTTTTACAGCCTTAAAACATATATAATAATTATAAAAAATAAAGCTGACTACTTCGCGGATTTCCCCTATTGTGGGTTATTTTTAGAACGTAACCCCCGCGATAAACAAGGGACCACTGTATAAGAGAATGTCATCAAGAGAAATATCACCTAAAATTTCCTTCTCAGTTAGTTCCTCTTTTAATTATTGTAACTTACTTAGACTTTATAACTATTACAGATTTGGAAGACCCATCTGGATGACCAAAGTGATAAGAGTTCTAAAAACATTTCCTCTATCTTTGAGAAAATTGGGCTCCGTTGTTTTCAGAAAGAGCCTAATCACAACAAAAGCCAGAGACTGAACTGTGTTTTCTTTAAAGGGCTTTACATCCCCAAAGTCCCAGTCTTTGATGCTGCATTATCAGATATTTCCGTGTTGTTTTTGAGTTTCATTCTCATGCTTTCTGTCTGTGTAAATACTCTGTAAATACTCCAGTGGAAATAAATTGATAATGTTAAAAGTAAGACTTCGGAAAATGTTGGCACACAGAAAAGCAGAATTGAACACAATCCTGAGTTTGAAGAGTCATTCTTGTCTGCTGACGTTAGAGAGACAGCAAGCATGGTTGTAGTATTATTAATAGTCTGACAAGTGGCCTTGGCAAGTCAAAACATTATCACTAATATTCTGACAAAGGGAAAACTCAAAAAAACAGAAAGGTTGTGTCATTTAATCCTGATATAACAGAGTAGTGCACGAAGAGGTAAAAGTGTTTTTGCTTTAGTGGCTGTGTCTGCACACCTAGATGATCTTTAGGAAGGTGTTTTTACATTCAGACAGACAGACAGACAGATATCCATTCGGAGGCAGGAAAAAGCTAAAAGGTCCCCAGTGTTGATACTGTATATGAAGCTTACAGTGTAACTGTCACAGGGAAGGAATGATGCATCGTCTGGGAGCAGTGGAGGAAGTGGAAACGTGGAGTGTATCAGGGTCAGTGCTATCACAGAGACCACCCTGTGTCTGCTACATCACACCATTGTCCTACTTGGAGTTGGTGGTGGTGGGTGAAGGCTAGTGTAATGTGTAAACACACTGATAGCTGAAGTGTTAGCATGAGAAACCTTACCAGGTCAATAAAGGATGTCACCTCTGAGTTCTTCTGTCTGTTTGTGTACACATGGTTATCACTGCAAGGAAACTATGTGAGGCCAGAAACCTTTTCTGCAGGACTACCACACAATCACAACTACTACAAAAACAATTGCAGTCTTTTTGCTTTGAGTGACAGACAAAGTTTGATCCATGCTGGCTTGTCCATAACAACCACCATATGCACAGGGAGACGCTCAGCATGCCCTGCACCTCAAGCATGAAAATGAGAAACACAGAAGAAGAAGGTGATGTGCGTAGTGATTAATGAATTAATCATTGGGTTCATATGTCTAAATAATGCATGATAACATTCTTTATATCCAAATTGAACCTGAGGAAAATAAAGTGGGTGTGTAGTGGAAATGAAATGTGTAGATTCATGGGGTTTGTTGACAGAACATGCATTTATATTCTGTTTGAGGGGCCTTTCTGCTGAGCTTCTCTGGGGAAAACTCTGCTAACTACAATCCAGCAACTGTCTCTACATAAAAACTCAAAAGTAATCCGGGGATCTCTGTGTCTTCCTCTGTAATTTTTGATGGGATCTTTTTGGGATCAGAGCTAGCTAGCAATTACCAGATAAGGATGTGTCAGGATGTTTTCTAAGGCACACAGACAAACCTGCAGTTTTTAAAATCAACTTGAAAGCCCTCTTTTAAGAATAATTCCACTTAATTATAATGTATTTCTGTAGTTTCAGCCTACATTTAGGTCTAAAATAGTAACTTTTTTTTATCACAGAGTGAATTGCTGATATGTAGGAGGATGACAACATTGTGTTAAAGCAACTAACAAACAACAAACAAAAACCATCAGACAGTCAGACAGATTTTGAACAAACCTGCAAGTTTGCAAAACTTATTTGGAGAAGAAAATTAAGGCAAACAGAAAACTATGTGTTGTATCACAGTTTACAGAGGGACATCCGGCTTCAAGTTTGATCTGCTGTACTTACCGTTGTTGTGTGCTCACAGTTTCCCAATGCACCGAAGGATTGCTTTTGATGCCTTTTTTGTTTGACCTCTAAATAATGCGGTTTTATATAATCTGGCTTAAAACAGTTACCATCTTTAGCTAACCAGTGATTATGCTCATATTGTTGTCAGATCACAACAACTTGCTGAGAACAGTGTTGAGAACAATGTTATCTCAGTTGATAGAAACAATGGTTGATACTACTAACATGTAAAATAAGTTGTAACGAACAGCAAATATATGACAACTTTGACCAAAAGTTTTGGAACAGACAGTTTTGTTGCTTGATACTGTCTAGTTTCCTTTTCAGTTGCTTTTCTAATGATGTTGAAATGTTGCACTGAATAATATCTAAAGTTCATCAGAAACAGCTGTTTACTATAACTTGGGTTTCATTTTCTGAGCTGGGGTCACCTGCCCTTTCAGTTATAATGACAAGCTTGACTCTGAGAAACGTCCTCTTTCCTACACGTCAAGAGTTAGATTAGGGAACTGCTGTCATATCCATGTGGTAAAAAATGATCTAATACCTTATTTTATTTTATTTTATTTTTTTCTTATCTGAAATGACAATTTGCTGCTGAAAGTGCAGGCTGGCACAAAGCCTTCCTGGCATCTACATGGTGATTTTTGTATTTACGTTTTTGTCCACGGTGAACAAGTATGCATGCTAGGGTTAGCTATAGGGTTGCCACCTTGGATTTGTGAAAAAACGGGACACTTGAACAAATGTTTGGGGCGGAGGGCTCGGCCACTATTACCAGTTCAGAGTGTCGCCCAGTCAAGATGCTAACGAGTATATCGTTTTTTCAGCTGGTTGCTTGTAATGTATTTGCTCCGTCTCCTCCCTCGTCAATCGTCTCTCCTCCCATTTCAAATGATGAAAAGAAGACCTCAGCACAGACTTGGGTCAAATTTCCCTCCATAGAGCCATTTTGAGCAATAGGGCACGCTTGTGATAACGTACAGACGGGAAGAAAATGGAGACAATTTTAAATAGCATAACAAAAGAGATTTTTTTTTTCCCGGGGCAGCTGATCAAAAAAGAGAACAACTCTGGGAAAAAATAGGACGGGTGGCAACTCTAGTAAGCTAACATGCTCCTAGCTCTAGCATACAGACATAAGAATGGTCACAGCATGAAGACAGCAGGCAGGATGGATACAAAGCAAAAATCTTTATTGCAAAGAACAGATGTGGATGACAGGAAAACATAAAAGTGACTCAACAAAAGATTTCCACATTTACCTTTGTTGAAAACTGCATTGTGATAATTTATAGAACTCTTACTGACCTCAAAAAGTAAAACCTGAGTTAGCATGAACTATAGCTTTCCTGTAACTTAAAGCCTCATATGCTACAGACAAATGTTGTGTAATAGAAGTGTCACAATATAACCCCCTTCCTCAAAATATCATGCTCAAAATTGGAATTTCTCCCATCAACTTCAACCTCATGAGCAAGGTAAATTGACCATTAAGTAACAGATCAGCATTCTAAAAGCATCATAAGTGTTTTTCAGAGACTCATATGACAGTGGTTTGGACTCTGGTCAAGGCCCTTTCTTGTCATTGCACAGTTTACAGTAAAGAGAGACGAGAAAGTAGGAAGAGAAACTAATATTAGGTGCAGACTCTGGATTTGAGCCCAGGGTGATGAGGTTTTTTGTTGGGTCAGACGAGGCGGCAGGATGTCTGAAAAAAATGCAGATGTAGAGCTGTTTGATTTGTCCGTAATTTTTTCATATTTCATCAGCCTTGTGACATTGTGTTGTCAACCTGCAACGAGCCCATTTTAGTTCCTAATGATTAATGGCACCTTGTTTCAGGCCATCTTTATCCCTGCAACATGTTTGGGAGGTCAGGACCAACGTGAGTGTGTGAACAAATAACAGCTGATAAGAGTAGGTTTACAGGATTGTGGAGTGTGTGTGTGTGCACGCAGTTACGCAAGTGTTTGCATATATGTGTGTGTGAGCCTGTGTGTGTGTGTTAGTGTAGAAGGCAAGCATTTGTTCTTGCAGAAGTCATCCAGCCCCCGCAAGAATGGAATGTGCCACCATTGTACCGCACTGCACATATCATCAACTCGCTGTTACACACACATACGCAGGCACACACACGCACACGCACGCACACCCACACACACACACACACGCACACACACACCATCATCATATTTGTTGCACAGTGCATTAACATCCCCCAGAACACTTTACAGGTCACAAGAGTCAGCAAGTGTTGCTAATAAATCAGTGTAGAACATCATAAACTAAACAGTAATCCAGAATTAACACCATGTTTTTCAGGAAGTGCACGATGACACAAGTGAATCATGTTTGACAGTAAAAGGGAAACTCTTCATATAAATAGAATTATCGTTATCTCATTTATTGTTCAACCGTTCAAAACAAGGAGCTGCCCGTCAGTGAGGAGAACAGCCTTTCCACATAATCTCTTTCAGTTCTTCCTGCATTTCCTTTTCTACTTCATCACTTATCTGGGTTTTCCTGGCACGGACGCAGGAAAGACGGACGTCAGCAACACAGTGCAAGGCGTTGTTGGGAAAAGCTGCAAAGAGGGCAGGGACTTTTGGATAGAGACAGATATGAGTATTAAGTGCCAAACACTACATCACTCATAACAAATAGGGAACAAGAGGAGTTAGGGGTTTGAATGCAGAGTGAGGGGTCATTATCATCAGGCTTGATGAAAATTAATTTAATAGAAATCAAACTGCAGTGAAACTGCATGCTTGTCAAAACAGTTTTTCCTCACTCCATGGGAGAGACGGACAGACGGAGCAGATGAAGAGGTCAAGGGGGAGAGAAGAACACCAGAAAAAAGAGAGAGAAACAAAAGGAAAGAAAACAAGGCCCTGATTTATCAAAACCCAGGAAGCGGGCTGATTTGAGTTCTGTGAACTGCAGGAAATTGTCTGTATTTGGTTTGAAGCTGTTGCAGCATCTGTAATGATTTGTTTGTGTACACGATAATCAATATTTAGCAATGGCGTTTCATTAAATACACCAACTTGCAGAATAAAACAGCTTGAATCTTTTGTGGTGTTAATTGTCAACAGTGTTCCATAGTGTGAGACAAATGAAAATGAAGGAACTGAAGCTGGAGGTGATAAGTTGTGAATGGAGAGTTCCATTGACCCCATGGAAAAGAAAATACATTTTCAAATCTGTGATAGACATTGTTTTATATCCTTTTGTAACAAGACATGAAAGTCACTTCTAATGCTAAATACAGTGCACTCTCAACATTAGAGTCTTTGCACACTGTAATGGATTCATAGTATTTTTTTAATACAACATATTAGTTTATAAATGTCCTCCAGGGATTGAAATACATTTAAAATGAGAGATGTAATTGTTTCCTTGAACTCTGGTCCTAAGGTCATGTTTTCGATGTTTAATCCATTCATTCATTCATTCATTCATTCATTCATTCATTCATTCATTCTTTTATTCATTCTTTCTCTCTTATTTGAAAGTCTTGTCTTTTCTCTTTGCTGGCAGTTTCCTTTAAATGTTTATCAGTTGTTTGATCATCCTGCCTGACTGGTTTCACTTGTTATTATTTTCCCCTCTCCATATGTGTGTGTGTGCGTGTGTGTGTGTGTATGGCCAAGGTTTTTTCCATAACATTGCTTTGCTTTGTGTCTTGGCTTTTTGTTCACACACAAATGCAGAAAAGGTTGCAGAAAACAGAGTGTTTGGTCGACTGTTTGAGAGTTTTTGGCTTCTGATGACAGAATGCACTCAGTTATCTGCATGAGGACATGACATGATTTTTAACAGTTGCTGATGCAGCCAAAATAGTGGTGGTGCTAACTTGCAAAAAGGACTCTTTACATGTTTACACACTAATTTAGAGTTACCCTCTGATATATTTAGGAACAGAGGCGTCAGAATGTCATGCTCTAAAGGTCACTGCTACACAATCTAACGCTCCCACCACACAGTTCACACTGCCAGTGTTGCCAGTGTTGTTGAAAAAGAACCAGTTGGACCTCTAGTTGCTGGAAGCCATTAGGTAATGATTTGTTTTCCAAGTATTTGATTGACCAGCATTGCTTTAGGCTGAAATATTTTATCGCAGCCTTTTTGGCATGCTGTTTTAAAACAGTACTTGTTTTCGAGTAAAATTTCTGGAGAACAAAGGAGGAAAAACCCTGTTTGTAAAAGAACTTGTGTTCGTGTGAAACAGGCCACATTGCTGGTTCTTTTTACTGTCAAATATTTCAGGATTATTTTTCTAGTAATTCATTAATATTAGCCTTCTTCCTGACTGATTTGGGTTTTTTTTTAACCTGCTGATTGATTCCACTCTGCATCACACCCTTTTTAACACAAAAAGACTTTCTCTTTTTTTTGGTTAAGATTCTATCTGTGAGTTGTGCTATTAAGTCCACATGCTTGTGTAATCCCAGTTTTAATAAAAAGATGCAATAAATTATGAAAGGTATGCAGTGACTGTAAGAGGTTCCAACAACACTCACCACTCTCTGACATGGCCACGCCCCTCCATTTCTTCCCCAACCACAACTCTCTTAATCCTCTTGCTGTTTTCGTAACATTCAACTGGTAGCATGTTTAAACTAGGCAGAGTTTCTGAAATCATACACAGTGGCTTGAAAGTGAAAGAATCAGAACAGTAGTGTGTTTTCAGCTTCAGTCTTTACAACTGTAAAACATATCTTGACCCTTCAGCTTGTTAACTGTCAGCTAATAATGATGTTACACAGGTGTTTGTTCCTCAGTTCATTTCACCATAGTGACCTGTTACATGCACTGACCCCCCCTAACATTGACATGATGGGCTCCTTCGCTTCTGTGTAGTTTTGTGATGTATAAAACTCATTTTTTAATCTACTTTTTTGAGGCTGTCAATAATAACACTGCCAGTCATTACACTTAAGTTTTAGGGAGTAAATTCACAGCTATGGCACCGACTGCTGATTTCAACCCATCTGCCTTGTAAGATATGAAAAACACCAGATAGACATGATGAAACAGTTAAAAATGTGATTTTAACTGGAAGGGTCTCTCATAGAGTTTCTTGGAATCTGGGTTGTTATATAAAGTCATTGCAACAAGTTCTTCTCATATGAAAAATGTGTTTGTCAGTGTCTTCCTGTAATATTCTGTAAAGTCTGTGATCATTCATGTGTTTTGTGTCTAGTTCCTGTCATAATTTAAAAATGCCTTCTCATTGTGTTCTGTGTAACTTTTCCTCGGTTTTTCTGACTTTGTCGGTGGCCTCATGTGTTTCACCTGAGCCTCGTTAACCCTCACCTGTGTATTGGGTCATCAGTCTCTGTGTATTTAAGTCCAGTGTTTCCTGTTCAGTTCCCAGTTTGTCACTAGCTGGGTTTACATGGAGCCTAATATTCCAATTAGAATCGGGTTAGAAGCCCAAACCGAATAAAAATGTTCCAT
>JAQNCA010000030.1:23740519-23750640 GCA_029783725.1 Acanthurus tractus
ATCAGAATAAACAGGCCTAAACCGAATGGAATTTCATTCGGTTTCACAGGGGCAGAATATTCCTTTTCCCAAACCGATCAAAAGTAAAATGTTATCATGTAAACAGTGAAATGGAAAGTTGTCAGGCTGTGTTCATTCTGCGCATGCTCTGTCTTGACGTAAATGCGCAGTGAAACTTGAAAATATGGCAGCTTCAAAAAAAAAAAAATTTTAAAAATTAAAAAATTGCGGCTTCCAAGCAGAAGGAGAAGACGCAGCTTGAATGAAAGTGTCAAAACAATCACGACTGCTGTGCCGATCAGACGATAGACCTCCATCTTTGATCAATCATGTGATGTTTTCATTGATCTGCGCGTGACACACAGCTGTAAAATGGCGGTTCTGATTAAATGTAGTGGCACATGTAAACACCAGATCGGAATAGATCGCGTCACATGTATACAGTTGACCTGAACTCTTCAATCGGAATGATTTCAATCAGAATGAAAAAAAGTCTGCATGTAAACCTGGCCACTGTCACCTTGGTGTGTTCCTTTCTCTTGTGTTTTTATTCTCATGCTTGCTTGCTGTAATGGAGTCATACACTCTTCTGTCTGGACAACACAGTTGTTCAAGCCCAGGATGCTTTGCAGACACACACACGGGATGTCTGGTTGTTACTTGGAAGGCGAGTAAAGAAAAAACTGCTTTCACTGTGTCCTGAATCTTGCACTGAATGTAAGATCCACTTTCTACACTTGCCCGGTTTAACTTTTCTTGAATTTAAAAACTTTGTTTTGTTTTGTTTATTTTTACTTTTCCTGAATGTATTTTGCTGCCTTTGCTGTCCATCTTCTAATGTACGACCTCTGATCTTGTGAGTAAAGATTCTATTCTTTAAAAATGTTTCCTGGTTGTGTGTTTCTCTGCTCCCAAACTTTACACTTCCAAAACTGTTACAAATACAACAATTCTGACTGTTCGCTGATCAGTCATCACCATGGTTAAGATTTGGTTAGGTTAAGGTGCACAGACTAATTGGTTTAAGTTACAAAAAGGTTGTGGTAAAGGTTAAAAGGCACCAGTGTTGACTGTTGGTTGAGTGGATTGCAACCAACAGTCTTCCCTGTTCCCATGACATTTTGTTGCTCTATGACAAAGTTGTACTATTTTTTTCCTCTGTACAAGAGTCACAATTTGCTCCATTATTAGCAACCCTTATCTGGAAAACAAACATGGTCACTTAAGGCATTAAAGAAATAAGAAACGATGTTCCTACTCTACTGTCAAATAACACAGAAAATAAACATCCAACAGGAAATAGCCGCTGACTGGTTTCTCAGTATGTGTTATCGCTGTAAGAAGGTGATGCATGTACACCTTTGATTCTAACGACAGCAGTGAATTTACAAAGCAAGAATTAAAGCAAAGATTTTGAGCACTTCTTGTGAAAAGAAAAACTATGACTATACTATGACTAAGCACAGTCCTCTGTGCATTCTGGTAATCTCCCCTGCAAATGAAGATATAAAGAGAATGTAGTCAGCCTGCTATGTTGCAAATAATGTTAAAATGAAATATAAAGTGATTCTGTGTCTGGTTTCCATATGTGATTTTCTAGTTATGATTCTGACAAAGATTACAGTCATGATTCTGATTATTACTGGGGCTTTTATTATGTAAGCTCATGTCCAGGATTAATCAGCTTGTTGGAATGTGTGTACACAGTCTCTGACCAGATGTGAATTCAATCTTCAGGATACAACAAAGATCCTAATAACGAAAGTTAACGCCTTTGGGGAAATGTTTGTGCGATTACCGTAAGGCTCTTGTGCAAGTTTGATAGATGAGAGTCAGTGTCGTTACACTTAACTCAACCTGAGTCTGAAGTCCTCACTTCGTACTGTAACCCTCCCTGTGTTGGTTTGGCTGCTCTGTTGCTGTTTGACTCTCTCTTACCATCTCCTCATCCTCCTCCTTCCTGGCTGAAGGCTGTATGAAAGTGTGTCTGTGGTGTACCTCAGACATCAGATGTCACGGCTCAGCTTTGCTTTTAGAGGTTTGGCCTTTCACCTCGTCTGTTAGTGCGCCTCAGACTGCGAGTGCACATGGGAAGGAAGAACAAGACTGGTAATGGTCTGCTGTGAGACATGTACCATGGATCAGATAGCATACAATATAGTTCGCAAACAAGCAAATGTCTTGACAAATGGACATGCTCGCACATTCTTAACATACATGTAGACTCCCACACACACACACACACACACCAATAACAAAACATGTGACCAGCCTGGTCCTGGCTCTAGTTATCCCAGCTGCCTCTGGTTCAAACAGGGAGAGGAGACAAATAAGCATAAAAAGACAGCTGATGGATATTATTGAGGATCAAATAAGCTGACGTAAGCACTGCTGTGTGTGTGTGTGTGTGTGTGTCTCTGTTAAGTGTATTGCAATAAACTTACCACCACAGATAAGGATAGATCTCTGTTTAGCAGACTTAGTGTAAGACCCAGAAATCTCACGCTATTTTACAAAGTATGTTAATGAGTAAAAAGAGTTCACTAAAAGGAGCTAATGCTAGTCGATGATTCTTCTTCACAGCAGTATTTTGACTCTCATTAGATAAAGCCGTTATGACTTAGCACTGTGCTAAGTGTCACATTAAGTCATGACAGTGTGACAGTGAGCCAGCATGGCCAAAACTTGGAACAGGAGTTGGAAATGTCTCAAAGTGAGTTAAATATTTGTCCCTGTGTGTACATGTGTGTTTGGTAGCTACAGCTAACATCTGTATATAAGATGTGTAGGTTGAATAAATACAAGCTGCACAAGAAATCCTGAAAATGTCTGGATGAAAAACTCTGGGTAAATATCGGGTTTTATGTCTCAGAAAAAAGAAAGTAGTAAAACTGCAACAACTCCAAATGAACTGAATTCAGTGTGTCCATTTTATACCTTCTGAGTTCAACTTATGAACTTAATTGTTGATGTCTGATTTTAAAGATGATGTTTTGTGCTTGTTCTTACTGCACTGTTTTAGCTTGTTTAAAAATATGAAATCAATAATCTCTAATTTTACTGATCGACTTTAAGATTAAAATAAAAATTAAAGAAGCACAACTTTTTGGATTCTAAGATTCACAAGTGCTCAGTTCCCTTTTTCACACATCACAGATGAATGACGGCGAAGAATGTTTTTATTCTTTATGGCTTCAATAGCTGCATTCATTTGTAGAGGCTGAGATGTGCAGCACGAGTCAGGTTATGGAAGTACAACCACACGGCTTGTAAAATGCTTCCTCTCATTTCTCAAGCTGGCAGGACAGGGGTGCTCTGTGCTCAGCTGGCAAAACCATCACACACGTACACACACACACACACACACACACACACACACACACACAGACATAGAGCAACATCTGCTCAAACACTCAGCCTGCACGGTGCTAAGTAAAAATCAAGAGATGTTTTGATCTGAAAGAAATGCCATTGTAGGAGAAAAGAAAGAAAGAAATCCAGATACTATGTGCAGATCTGTAGAAAGAAAGGTTAAGAAGGAGAATAATGAGTCCAAAAAGGAAGGCGCTGAAACAGAATAACATGAAAAACAAGCTACAATGACGAAGTTTCATAGAGACATTCTGTACAGATGTGGAAGCAGTGCGTGCACGGCGCATGTTGCACAGATTTTAACAATCAATAGAGACTTTCTGAGCTGCAGGGAAGCAGGAGCTCATCAGTCAGCAGAACATGATCTGTGCACGGTGCCGCCCTATGATTTCCCTGCTGCCGCTGTTAATCTACTTCCTAACCTCTGCAGCTCTGCTTCTGCAGCCAGAGCTAAACCCCTGAGACGGGAGGGGAGAGGAGGCAGGAGATGAGAGAGGCCGTTCTCACGCTGCCTTCAATTTTGTAGAATTTAATTGTTATAATTTGGATTTTTTTTTTTGTCTGTAATTTATAGGTTTTGAGTTTGCTTTTAATTATCGTTGCCTTTTGATTTTATTTCCTCTGATGATTTTGGTACAATAGATCAGAGGAATCATGCTACACGCTGTAATATATCACTTGTGCAGACAGTTCATTATGCTCTCTTTCAAGCACGCAACTCTAAACATACACAGATTCATCAGAACAACAGTCCTTATTGAAGACAAAAGAAGTTTTCGGGTTCATCAATGTCTTTATGGTGTTCTTTCTGGTTCTAATTCTTTTCTTAATTTGTGATGTTCTTTTAAATTATACATCTGTATGTGTCTTATCTGCATCTGTATCTTTTTCTCTGTTGTATTCAGTTTCATGAAAGCACATTGTGCTCATTGTATTTAAAAAAGTTTATATCTTGCCTTAACCTTTGTTATTGTTTTCTTTAAACATGACATTGCAATGTAGAAAAACTACAAGTTGTGTTACTTTGTGTTATGTGCTGTCAACAAATCCTCTTAAACAGCTAAACTTAATTTTAGACATTTCTGCTAAACCCCAAATTACATTCAATAAGTTCCTTTTTTAATCTTCTCTGTTAACATCAACAGAAGGCAACAATAATATAAGAGATTGTGATTTAAAAAAGTCGTACCGAATAAGACTCCTTTTCCCTAAAAATCATAAAAATTAGGATTGCTACACGTTCATTGGATACCCAGACTCTCCAATCATAAAAATGTACATAATTGTTTAGATTTTTAAAAGACCAAAACATCCTCTTCTGTCTCGTAGAACTGTCTGACCTCCTCATCATGACTGTGGTCCTTAGCCCCCCAGAATTTAGTCTTCTGTCTGATGTTAAAAGTCCAAAGTCACTTATACATAATTTTTTCTTTGAAAAATGCACTAGAGATATATTACATTCAACAGCACAAACAACAGAACACAGACTGAACTAATAGAAGAGAGTAATAAGGTGATGTCTTATAATGTTACAACTTAAACAGTTTGCTTGTAAGACACAGATGAAAGTCGATTTTGTTGATGCCATTGTGCAGCACACATGGACCCTTTGGTGTCATTATTATTCACAGCTTTAGTCTGCTGAGTCTAAGAGGAGTAGATGAGTAACTGGCTGACTCAAAATAGAGGGAGAAGACTATTTTTCTGCACATCCAGCTCTCGTCACACACTGACGCTTAGTCAGGACCTCTTGGTATCACTTTTCACACCATGGGTACCCCTCCACTGTCTGTTTGTGACGCACAAAGTCTGTCTGCAGCTTGGCCCTCCAACATGTGCCCAACCCTGTGAAATAGTTGCTGTTTTTTATTTCCTTTTCTTTTTCTGGGTCTCACCTCGGTCTCCTGGCTGTCCACTATGTGACCAACCATTTCACATGTGCATTAAAAAGGGCTTAAGGGTCCTGACCAAACCCAGTTGGAAGTGAGAACAGGTTAATTGTTTTTGTCTACAGGGGACTTGATGAATTGCCAACAGACTGACCTCCTGGTAAGAGACCAACCCATTTCTGTGTGATAACTTCTGGTTCTCATTGCTGGTAAATATGAGTATGAAGTCATCGCACTGAGCAGTTTACACGGTTCTTATCCTCATATCCTCTGGCAAACCTTCATGCTGTACATTAGATAGTGAAACTGACTGAGTGTGTGTTTTACTTTTGATGCGAGGTGATCAAGATGAAACACACATCTGTACAGACAGGAAGTTAAGATTTAAAACAACAAGGTTGAAGCACTTGCTGATGAAGCACTTGTGATCATTAAAGAAGTAGCAAATGACATACAAAACTGACAAAGTGGCATTATATTGGATAAAATGTTTTCTGTTGCTTCCTTTCGATATTTGAGGATGTGAAATAATCAGGAAGGAGGAAGTTCACATCCCCTCAAAGGCAATTTACACACTGAAAACATGAACTGAAAGTCTGAGAAACAAGAAAATATATGTCAATACGAGGGGCTACAGAAAAATAAGACAAATATGTCAATACAGCCTTTTACATACAACTGAGCTTGTGCTTGGGAATCATGCTCATATGATCAGATGTCATAATCATATGTTCAAGCAGACAAATCACAAATCAGAAGCTGATGAGTCATGTCAATGGAAAAAAATCAGTAGAAAGATCACATGGAGATGTTCACTGGCCTGAACATATTTTTGGGACAATATTTTAAGGATAAGGGAAGTCAAGAAACGTATTCCTTATTTCAATTTTTTCCCCTTTTGTTTATTAAGTAAAAATACTCAGCAGATGTCCACTTTATCTCACTTACAAGAAAAAAGACAGCATTTATGGTTAATATTTGCCATCTACCAAAACCACATTTATCAATCAAAATGATATTCCTTATATAATAATATGACTTTTTAAAAAATAATCAAGACATAAGTGGCATTGGTCATGTTTACCCTGAAAAAGTGCAGATGCAATGAAATAAAACAAATTTTTATCATTATTCACATTTATTGTCTCAGTGCATTTATGAATAAAATGTGTCTGATGTCTCCTGGGTCGAACACCCTACCCTGCTGGCTTCATCTCTCTCTCATTTTGCCATTTAAGTTGTTGAAAACATATCAGTGATTTGGCAAAGTAAAACAAACAAGCAAACAAACAAACAAACAAAACAAACAAACAAAAAAGACCTTTTATTTCAACTTACAGACTTTTAGCCATATCTCATAAAATAGCTATATTTTCTAAGTTATCACGGGGAGCACGGCAGGTGTAAGTCCGGAGGGGATGGCATGTGTTTGTGGAAGTTTGATTTTCCTGAGGTTGTGATAAACAATTCTGTGACCACACCAGGGTGCTTTTATGGTTTAGGACTTGCAGAAATCACTTAGGCCTGTTCTGCCTCTCGGACAGGGTCAAATCACACACCCCATCCAATCAGCAATGATCTGCTTCTCCCTCAACACAGTCAGGCCACTCAATCAGGCCACCACTCAACAAAATGACAAGTGTTTGCTCTACAGTGGTGGGCTGATCTTTCCACTGACATCAGGAGGTCCCAGTTGTAAAGCATTTCTCTTCAGACTGCACTTAAGCCCAACAAAAACAAACAACGAAAACCTCTGAAGCTTCTTTTGGTTTTACAAAATGCAATTGGTTACATGCACTGAAGCACTAACAAGTTGTACCAGGAGGTGTGGGCGCATGTGGCTGTGGCTTGTAGAAAAAACAGATAGCAGAGCAAAGGAGAGAGGGAGAAAAAGGTGGAGCGGAGAGGAAACACATGAAGAGAAGAAAAGACATGCAGGAAAGTGATGCTGAATGCTGCAGAATTACAGGTAAAAGGGAAAAACAAGGGGAAGCAGATGGTAGCAGGGCACCTTCAGTACATCATAGCAGCACCACCACCTTTCAGAGGTTAGTTTTTTAATTATTTTTTTAAAAAATAATAATAATAATAATAATAAATGGCATCAACACTGTATTACAGTCTGTGGAAAAATAGGAAATTAATATGCATGGAAAAGATATTTTAAGTAAATCCATGTTTCTGTTGGGTCCTTGGACTACTAATCCTTTAGTTAGACTGCCATGGACTTCTATTGCTGAGAAATGTTGACAATCTTAATCACTAACAGAGGTATAAGTATTAACTTCCAATCACTGTTCAATGGAGCTGCAATAAAAGACAACACAAATGATAACCCTTAGAGTTATAAGAAAAAACTTTCCAACTATTTCACATTATTTTCTTTTAAGTGCAATTGGTGAAATGAAAAGGGAAAGTGTGAGATATTTCCATGCAGGCATTTTGCCCAAAGTTTCTCACGAAAAAGAAAAGAAAAGAAGGATGGAAGAGGGGCGAGGGGAGAAGAAGCATTTGGGAAGTATTTAAAATGATTCAACATGGTAAAGTGAGGTTTTGTGGTTGGAAAATGCTGAGAGAAGCCTGTATGAGACATGAGAAACAAAAGGAAAAATCCCAGAGAGAAGGGCAGGGAGGGAGCTGAATATCATTTCATCTGTTATATCATTGCAATTCTACATAAACCACATACGTTTTTGTTACACTTGACCTGCCAGATTGCTGTTGCGGGAGGGCCCTCCCAACAGGAAAGGGAGAGAATTTATTTCCCCTGCTGACTGGTTAAGCTGGTAGTGGCTCTGGGTAGTACTTGTTTTGGGTGGGTCCTCCATTCCTAATGAAACCCAGTGGGCAGGGAAGTCCATTGAGAAGCCGGGATGTTGTCAGCAGTGATTGGATTGGGTGTTTTTCTTAAACAGCAATGAAGGAAATGGACAATATTTGATCTGTGCTCGCTTAACGAAAACCTTCACATAAATGAGACTGCAAAGTTAAATTTCACCTGCCTCAAGGATTTTTTTTTCTTTTTTTCTGCTCCTTATGTTCCCAATTTGGCTGTTAGTTAATGATGCATGTCATTAAAAACGAGCCAAGCCATTCATTGAAAAGATGAAATAATAATGCTGTCATTCAGTTCCACAGTGTCCCATTTCCTTAGTCAAATATTGTGTCTTGCGGTGTTTGTGTGCACACATAAGTATGTCCTTACGAAAGATCCTCTTCACTTGCTCCTACATGTTTTTTCAATCAGTGCCTTAACACTCTTTTTCTTTTATCATCCTCGTTTTTCCATTGTGAACCAATGTAGTTGTTGCAAAACAGAAGGAATGTGCGTTTCACCGTGATCTGCTGAGCTGTGCGTGTTTATGGGTGTCTCTTCTGGGGTGGCTCAATGTCACTTTTGGTCAAGTGTTTTATGGTTGTGTCATGTGTTGCAAATTGTCTGTGAATGCAGTCATTGTGTGCTTATGTGCATGAGAGGGAGACAAACAGAGAGAGACAGAGAGAGAGAGACAGCGAGGCAGTGAGACAGTGAGCACATGTGGCCATAATTCAGCAGAACCATGATGGGGGAGGACTTGCGGAAAGTTGCCTCAGTATCATTTATCCAACATAGTTCAAGTGTTTTCTGGACTGCAGTCTAGACTGTGTGAACACACGTTTTCTAAACATAAACACAGTCATAATATTGCATAAACACAGTTTTAAATCACATGCTTGGCCAATAAGGGGGAGTAAACACATTTTGTACACACTGTACTGTTTTCTCAGCACATACTGATGAAAGTGGATAAATCTACAGACATGCAAGACAAACATCCAATTAAAGGTCAAGAGTATCTATGACACCTGAAACAAGTCCCTGGACACCTTGACATTAAACCCCTCTGTGAAAGATGCACATGTTATTCTGAAACCATGGGCTTAAATGTGCTGCTGTATTAGACTCCGCTCTTCTGCTTTTCTCCTCTTCGGATGCCTGACCATCAGAGAGGTCCAGCGGTGGTGTTGGATGATGAGGTCTGGCTCACAGTCAGTGTTTCAGTTTATGCCAGATAGGTTTATGGGGATGCATTTGGAGGCCAGTTAAGTTCTTCTGCAAAAAAAAAAAAGGGAAGCAATTAAGCATAACCCAAACAGCAAAAAACAAACTCAGAGGTAAAGTACCTAGAGGTATTTACACAGGTGTGTGAGTGGCTCTATAAAGGGCTCAAGGCCTGAAGGTCTTCACAGAGTCCAAAGTTTAAACCTGTTTTCAAACAGATCTGTCCCCCCATATAAGGAGGGTCTTGATCCAAAAAGGCCAGCGGGACAGTCTGACCCAAAGTGAAAATCTCTGTCAGCTCTACTGAATTATTGGCACCCTATGAATGCACTCAAACTGGGCCTTGTGTATCATTTTGTGAATGTTTTTGATTTTATTTTCTAATTAATTTCTTTGCAGTAAAAGAACTAATAAAATCCCTCTGATTTCCCTTTGTGTTTAAAAGGTGCCATACACTTATCTCACCTATATTTCCACATGTTGTACAACACAGCACGGTGAGTCTCTCTGATCCTGCAGACCAAGAGGCTTCACCTCCTCTGGCAGCGAGCCGTGACAGTGGTCAGAGGCTTAGTGGTGATCAAACACTCGCATTAACCAGAAAAGACAAACCAAAGCTCAATTAGCCCTGTGTACATAGCCATCAGCTGACTGCAATCACACCACAAGGGATCGTCAGCAGAGGAAGACAGAGGCAGAGTGGATTAACCCTTGTCTTCTCCTCTCTTCTCTTGTCTTTTCTGCCAGTTTTATATTGACCTGTAACAGTGAGCATCCAGATTTTGTGAATATGCCACATTACTAAGGAACATGTCACA
>JAQNCA010000030.1:23752074-23764620 GCA_029783725.1 Acanthurus tractus
GATAGATAGATAGATAGATAGATAGATAGATAGATAGATAGATAGATAGATAGATAGATAGATAGATAGATAGAAGAAAGAAATTGTACACACTTCTCATATGTTCTCTTCTTGTTCTACCTAAAGCAAATCTGTCAGCAGGTCTACTGAGTTCTGCTGTTGCTCTGCAGTGCTAAGTTTTTATATTGGCACAGACACTGGATGCTTTCTACGCAGAAGAGGTTTCCTCCCTCTTTTAAGAGTGGGGTTTAACCATCACACTGGAAAATACACAGTGTGCTTGGCTTCCAGCTCTTTTTCCTCCTGTATCATCTGCACAGGATGTATACGTCCTTCTTAATGTTTATCCTTAAACAACCTAAATCTGTTCCTTGTTCAAACTTGTCAGACCTCTTTGCTGCATCCTTATGTTTTCCTGTTTTCTTTTTACAACAGCTTAGTCATTATTTTGCAGAAATTCTGTTTTCTGTTACTAAAAAACCCACACCAACGCACATTTACTCCAGGAAAAAAAATGCTCAAATGAGCGAGGAAAACAAAGCAGGATGTAAATGTGTTTTATGTGGCAGTAAATGCAGTGTAAACAACTGTGGAGTGCACTAACATATGCAGGGAGGATCAAGCATCAAGCATGATTCAGTGGTCCCGATGTTGGTGTGACTGGGTGGTCGGGGGCTCAGGATTTGGGATTTAGGATTGAGCTGTAATGGGAAGGGTCTATTCATTTAAAGAACGAGCATGGGGTTAGTCATCATGCTGGGACTAGGCAGGGGCACAGACATGGTGTTGATTCCGACATTTTCACATTGATCGCTTTGCTGGAATGGGTGTAACTTGGTTATGTAGAGTTAGAATAGAGACAATGCGTCAGAGTTGAATGTTACTCCAATATTATTTATGCATTATTTCAGACTAGGTGTAACTTTTCTGTATGACACACTCTACATACAGCTGTTTTGACAATGAGATCATTAATAGCTAATGTTTTGTATCATTTTCAAAACTCTCATCATAACTAATTCCTGCCCCCTCTCTCTTCTTCCCTCCATCCCTGTCCTTTATAGCAGGGATTTTCAAAGTTTGACACTTTAAGCCCCCCATTCAGACAAATTAAAGACATCTGTCTAGTTTTCCAAAATCATCTTCCAAGATGTATTACATCATATATTTCTGTTCTGTTGAGACATCACAGTTTCAGTTACAAAAGGCTTGCCAAGATAGGACCATTCTCCCAACGATGGTGGACACTGACAGCCTGGATATTTTGGGTTGTTGACTGACTGGCCAGATGAGATGGCAGGTGGGTTCTTGCACCTCCAAAAACATGAGAGCAATGTGCAACAATGAAGCGGAATAACCTGAAACAATAACACTGTAGGCAATAAAACCCAAACAACGAGCTGAAAGGCCCAGAGAACCCCCCCTCCAGAGAGAAACAACAGTCAGTGATAAATCTTTGTGGATTTAGTTTATTAGGGGCAGCTCTTACATTAAAAATAGTCGTTTAAGCTATTTTTATTGTAAAATATGATTTATGCTTAAATAATAGCTATGATGCTAATACTTTGACAGTGTTTTCTCTTCACAGTTCAGTTGCAATGTTGGGAAACTGCTTAACCAATTTCTAATTATGGATCCCAAGAATTTTCCTGTAAGACCCAACCTACTCTGCCTCTGACTGATTGTTTTAGTTGTGTTTGTTGTGTGTGGCTATGAGTTAAAAGTCAAACATAGAGGATGATTTTTTTGGTTGCATTACTGTGACTTTCAAGTTTACCAAAGAAAAAAAACCCAAAAAACATTATTATAAAATTGTTTAATGCAGCCTAGGTTTCAGTGAAAATATGAATTCACATTTTAGGGCAAAATGTTTTAGGAGAATAACAGCAACCACTGAAAGATTCCACAACTTCTCACTTTATATTATACATCTTCCAAAGAAGTCACTACAGAATATTTAGTACATGTACTTTTTTCTTTTTTTCTTTTGTGAATTTTCAAGATATATACTTGCCTAGTTCCACTTTATGCAACATCTACTCCATGTAAGAATGAAATATCTTACTTTTTACTTCACTAAGATAAATTAACAATGAGGCCATTAAAGTTTATGAATTTACATACAACAGAAAATATAAATCTTTGTGTAATTCTTAACATAGACCTGTCACAGTAATGCATATATGCATATGTATATCAGCAATATATTATGTGAGTGAACAAATGAATACTTGATAAAGGATCTGAATACTTTTTCCATTAATTTTAGATCTGTCAGCCACAAATGCACATATATACACAGACATACATCCATAAACCCACACAGTTCATTAGCTTTGTCTGTTTTGGCATTAAAATCGACACATAATGTCTGTATAGACTGACGAATATGTTGTGGCTTTACTCATCTTCCTTTTATGATCCTGCTTCCCACATGTGTCCTCTGCCTCACAGAGCTTCATCCTGGGTGTCCTCTTCACACAAACACACAAACCACCAGATCCTCCTCAGGCTACTCATGGCTGTTATTAAAGGCAGAAGATCACTGACATTGTGGTTGACTCTTTGGTTCCAGTGAAGTTCATGCAGGCAGAACATCAGCAGATGTAATGTCTGCAAATTTATAATCAGAAATGACATTTAGTAACTTAATTTGGGTTTATTTACCTGTTACCAGAGTGATCATGACAGTGTGAAGTGTAATGATATTACATCATGAGGTTTTATTTTGGGATCTATGTAGAAAATAAAGGGCACCGTGGCTATCAGCTCCCTGTATATATTCATTACATTATCATGAAGGTCTGCATGGTGGTAGGTATGTATTTGATTTCTTCAAGGATAATTCTGGTTTACTGTATACAACCCTCTCCATAGTGTTATCTTCGTAGTAGACTGTTTTTCTTTGTTCTTTTTTCCCCCTCAAGATTTAAAGCTTTTATTGTTTGTTTTTCAAAGTCTTTCTCAAACTGTCTCACAACCAACTGTAATTTGTTTAAATTATAGCCTCCTAGGAGCTCCCCTCCATTTTTGTAATACATTGTTTTGTGAGAGAATAGTGTACATAGATAGCACAGTTTAAAAATTGACCATATGTAATTTGTGTGCTGTCTGGCTTTAGTATTCTTACATTGTTCGTGTTTCCAGAAGAAACAAACAGCATTGGAAATGGAAATGAGTGTGTAGTATGGTGTTGAGCTATAATTCGAGCAGATTTACAACTGGCACGGGATTTCCTCCTTCCTAACCAACCGGAGATGCTCATAAGCAGTGTGCTAAGTACTTGGCCAAAGGCTAAATTTGAGCACAATTCCTGATTTAAAAAAACTTGTCTCGCTCATTATCCAGAGTGCATTTTCTGTTAGTATGTGATCCTGAAGTTGAGTTTTTTTATTTCAAACATATAAACTTTTATCACTTACTTGAAAACTTGATTCAAAGCATGCAGTAGCTGTTTCCCACCCTTTTGCCATTCTTCATTAGCACTGCAAAGCTTATCATATGTTCCTTTTGTACTGGTGCAGTGGAGCAGCACATGTACATAAAGTATTCTTCTATTTTATGGATCCCTTTTTTAATGATCTCTTTGCTCACTCATGTAGCCCACCAGACTTAAATCTAATCAATGGACCACTTGATTTTAAACCCCTTGCCCCTTGGTTCTTTTCACTTGATCTCTCACCTCACTTCTCTTTTTATCTTACCCTTCTCTCCATCATTCTCCTCCCCACTTCTCTGTTTGCGGTGTTGTTGGGTCTGTCCCCATGGCAATGAAACTGGGCCCTCAGACCAACGTCTGGGCTCACAAACATATCTTGGGAGAAAGAGTGGAAAACGAAGAGGAGTGAGAGAAAGAGAGGAAGCAAAGAGAGAGAAAAAGAGAGAAAAGAAACCATATCCAAAACAATGTCAGGACGTGACAGCAAAAATACATCTGTCTGGGAAAGAAGGGTCAATTCTCCAGCTTTAATTATTTTTTAGGACTCACATGGGGAAAGAGAAGGATACAAAAATGCAGGAATCAGGAAAGAGGCCAGGGAGGTTCATACTGCATAATCTTACGGCTTCTTCTTCTCAGTGGACCAACATGAATAAACAAATAGACAAAAAAATCTACAAAGAAGAAGAAGAAGAAATAATTACCAGAAATGTAGGAAGGGAGATGGGAAGAGAAAGTAAATGGTAAAGAGACATCTACAGAGTAAAAAGAAATGGGGTGGGTCTCATTTTCAGTATCTTCTTTTAGCAGTTAGTGATGAGAAAGGCCTTAAATGAACCTGCTGTGCAGAGCACCATCTGTTTGCCAGGGAGAAACTGAGGCCTCCACCCTGAAGCAGACCAACACTGAGATCATTGTTGTTCCACAGCCCTCGCTGGGCTCCATAGCAGTGGGGCTCCACTGTGGTGGGTCCTTGCTAGAATTTTATGGTAGTTTCCAAAGTCATTTCTGCTTCATGGGATAATACAGTGTGGAATATGACTGACAAGACAGGAGAAAGATGCAACTGATACTGAAAATCTGGGTCATATGGTACAATCTTGTGATATAATGTTGGATTGGTTTGTCAGGCACAGTAAGAGTGAATCTGCTGACTTTCAAGCAATTTGTTAACATGTCAGTTAATATATTAGCAATTTGCCACCAAGAGAGAACAAATCCACTCATTGGTGTTCTGGCTGTCTGACACACTGGGACTAATCCTAATGTGCTAATGCACCATCAGAGAGTCCATGTAGCTTTTTTAATGCATGAACAAATGTTTCGTGACTAGATTCACAAGCCAATCGCAATCACTTACCTTTCCATTCCTTATTCTGCAAACAAGACTGTTTCTTACCAAGTAATATGTTTTTTAAAACAACAACTTCTAATATTGCAATTTTTTTTACTTCTTCTCAACACACCCAGATTTTTGCTGCTGCAGCCAGTTGTGCCCAGCCTAAATATTTTAGTTCCTGTGTGAATATGTTGAAAATGTTAGAGACTAAAATTTTTGAAGATGAAGGATATTCAAAAGTTTAAAATAAAAAAAGAACACTGATTAAGAATTATTTCATTTTGATTTGTGTCAGCTGAACTCTAAACAAACTCTTGTAGAGTGTGAACTTCGTACAACACTGCTTGTGTATCTGCATGTACACAGTTTTAGGACCACATTTTTTCAGTGTTGCTGACATGCTCATCAGTTGTCCTAAAAGACATTTCTATTCCAGGAAAACATCACCCTGCCACTGAGTGATCTGACTTTTTTAACAGCTAAAGAAAAACATTCTTTGTGGATGTTATTGTGACTGCTCAACTTATTTAAAGGCTTTAGTGAAAAACATCCATGATCCTGCTATAAATGTAAGCATTGAATACCTTGTTAAAAGTGTGATTGCTCCGTCTTTACAAATACATATGATATAAATCTTATTCAAAATAATGAAATTGGACTTAAGGGTATTTTAGCAACTTTTTCATAGCTGTTTCAAAGTGTTAAACCTTGTGTAATATGTGGTGGAAAACACTGTCTGGGATACAGACAAATACTTTGGGATATATGCATGAGTCATTTTCAAATGAGCTCACACAAGCAGCTTGCTTTGCTTAAAATGCCCCTTTGATTTTCATCCAGAACAAGGACATTTTCTGCAGAACTTCACATGGGCATTTCATAAGAAGTGGATAAGTCTGGACAAATCAAAAGTCTAAATAAAACAAGCACATTGCTGCCCATTACGCTGACGACCCCAATCTTTTCCTTTCAGGGCACCAATGTCGCACCACATCACACGCTGTTCCCTGAAACTGCTGCTATCAGTGTCTGGGTGCTGTTGAGTAACATACAAGAGGCCCCATGAGCAATAAAAACAATACAAGTTTAAAAGATAAATTGAAACAAGACACTGAGGCCGAGACAGTTACCAGAAGTCGACTGAAATATGCTGCTTGCAGAGGTATTTAACACATTTTCTGGAAAATCCTGTACTCCCAAATGACCTTTTATTGAAGAAAAAAGTGAAAATAAAGACTTAAGAGCATTCTGAGGAAGTCAGAGATGCATGGAAGTAATACAGGTTATACAGAATTTATAAGTAAAGTGGTAAGAGCTGAAATCAAATTGGCTCTGTTATATTCACTGAAGACCAGTGAAGGAACAAGAGATAAAACAGTGTGACAGAGCTGCAGTCTTCAGCTGCTGAGTGTAAAGGTGCTTTTAACCACATCATGAGCTCTGGGGGCAACTGGCCGATGGCAGTGTGGCTATAGAGATATCAAGAAGAACCACATCAAAAGTGGCTTTCAGTTTTCCAAAGAGGAACTGAGTGTGTTGCAGACATAAGACTTCATAAAGAACACTTCTTTGGGTAATGTGAAATATGGTAGTTGAAGCAGTATGATGTGGAAACAATTCTCATTCAGTGGAACTGAGACATTTAAACATGGAAAAAAAGTGAAACAAAATCAACGGAACCTTGGTCTTTAGTTCTGGGATCAGTTATATAACCATGTGCTGTATCCAGTGATTTACAGCCATACTGTCACAACTATCCATCCATCCCTCTATCCATTTTCTTCCACTTATCAAGGTCAGGTCGCGGGGGCAGCAGCCTGAGCAGGGAAGCCCAGATTTCCCTCACCCCAGCTACTTTGTCCAGCTCTTCCCGGGGGAACCCGAGACGTTCCCAGGCCAGCCGAGAGACATAGTCTGTCCAGCTTGTCCTGGGTCAGCCCCCGGGGACTCCTACAGGTGGGACATGCCCTGAACACCTCATCAGGGAGGCGTCCGGGAGGCATCCCGAGCCACTTCATCTGACTCCTCTCAACATGGAGGAGCAGCCGATTCTACTCCGAGCTCCTCCCGGATGACTGAGCTTCTCACCTTACCTCTATGGGAGAGCCCAGCCACCCCATGGAGGAAGCTCATTTCGGCCGCTTGTACCCACGATCTTGTTCTTTCTGTCACTACCCAAAGCTCATGACCAAAGGTGAGGGTAGGCATGAATATTGACCGGCAAACAGAGAGCTTTGCCTTTCAGCTCAGCTCCCTCTTCACCATGACGGATCTGTGCAGAGTCCGCATTACTGCATACGCCGCACCAATCCGCCTGTCAATCTCCCACTTCATCCTTCCCTCACTTGTGAACAAGACCCCAAGATACTTGAACTCCTCCACTTGGGGCAGGATCTCATCCCCGACCCGGAGAGGGCACTAGCCCTTTTCTGGCTGAGAACCATGGACTCAGATATGGAGGTGCTAATTCTCATCTGGGCCGCTTCTCACTCGCTGATCCATAAAAATTATGAACAGAATCAGTGACAAAGGGCAACCCTGGCGGAGTCCAACCCTCACTGGAAACGAGTCCGACTTACTGCCGGCAATGCGGAAAAAGCTCTGGCACCGGTCGTACAGGGAACGGACGGCCCGTATCAGGGGATCCGACACCCCACACTCCCTGAGAACCCCGCCACAAGACTCCCTGATGGACACAGTCGAATGCCTTCTTTAAGTCCACAAAACACATGTGGACTGGTTGGGCAAACTCCCATGCACCTGTGATCCCTCTGTAGTTGGAACACACCCTCCAGTCCCCCTTCTTAAAAAGAGGGACCACCACCCTGGTCTGCAAATCCAGAGGCACTGCCGCCAATGTCCACGCAATGTTGCAGAGGCGTGTCAACCACGACAGCCCCACAGCATCCAGGGTCTTAAGGAACTTTGGGCGGATCTTACCCACTCCCAAGGCCCTGCCACAGAGGAGCTTTTTGACCACCTGGGCAACCTCTGCCCCAGAGATGAGAGAGCCCACTCCCTTGTCCCCAGGCCCTGCTTCCTCAGAGGAAGGCGTGTTGGTGGGATTGAGGAGGTCTTCGAGGTATTCCCTTCCACCGATCCACAACATTCCGAGTTGAAGTCAGTGGCTCATCGTCCCCACTGAACACAGTGTTTACAGTGCACTGCTTCCCCCTCCTGAGACGCCAAATGGTGGTCCAGAATCTCTTCAAAGCTGTCCGGAAGTCATTCCCCATGGCCTCACCGAACTCCTCCCATGTCCGGGTTTTTGCCTTGGCGACCGCCACAGCCGCGCTCTGCTTGGCCTATTGGTACCTGTCTGCTGCCTCAGGAGTCCCACAGGCCAAAAAGGCCCAACAGGACTCCTTCTTCAGCTTGACGGCATCCCTCACCGCCGGTGTACACCAACTTGTAAGGGTATTGCCACCACGACAGGCACCAACCACCTTACGGCTGCAGCAGCGATTGGTTGCCTCAACAAAGGAGGCGAATAACATAGCCGACTCGGACTCAATGTCCCCCGCCTCCCCTGGAACACTGTCCAAGCTCTCCTGGAGGTGGGAGTTGACGTTCTTTCTGACGGAAGACTCTGCCAGACGATCCCAGCAGACCCTCACAATACGTTTGGGTCTGTCACAACTGGTTTATTTACTTTAAAGCAGATCACTGTTCTTCCCTCAGTCGTTTATGGTCCTCATTTGGATATTGCACAAAGACTTAGACACACATGCTCATACCACATTTACATGGACATCTTATAATAATCCCATTGATATCACAAGTTATTTTCATGGCAAATATTATAATTTATGAATAAATGTAATTTTTGGAACAGTAGCGATTATGTATAAAAATGTTCAGAATGAATAATTTTGGTGTAGTATACACAGCACAATACAAGTCACGATATGATTTCCCATTTCAGCAGAGTGATCTTATTTCATGGCTGCATAAGGGTTACATGTGGTCCAACACAAACATGCATCTTGGGCTAAATTGGGACTGAGTCAGACGGACTAAACACAGCCCAATTTTCTATGACTATTTTCAGGAGAAGTTAAGGCCATGACAGGCTGACCAAGTTTATCCCAAAAAACAACTTGCACTGATGTCTGGTGAAACTGCACTGTCTGAAAGATAGACAATATCATGCCTTCATGCAGTCCCTCATTACCTGCTCACGGAAGGAGATCCATGAACACTTGCAGGCAACACAGGGATGCCCCTTTTCCCTGCATGAAATGGATTAAATCAAAATGAAGTAGGAGAGCTGAATGCAACTGCCTTTGGACTCCTAATTAAGGTCATGACCTCATCAATCACCTCTTATACAGCACATCCCTCTACCAATGAACTATGTCACCCCTACACTGTTTGTTTAGGGGGTTTCTGAATGATAGGTTATGGTTTAGCGGTAGCTAAAACAGTGCAAAGTATACAATCTATACATGCAAATTTCAGAAGGCAAAACACATTAGTGTGGTTGGAGAGAAGTATTACCCATTAGGTCCAATAGAGGGCTCTACAAGTGTATGTAAAACTAGGATTACATGATAATTACTTTGGTTCTGGTGCTCCAAATGACCGAAAAAACTGTTTTTACAATTTAGTTTACAAAGAATTTGCTTATTAGAAATGAGCCAAAGCAGTAAAATTTACAAGCCATAACCAAAATAATGAGTCAAGAGATGGCAAGAGACATTCTCAGATCATAATTCAATAATTTAGAAAACAGTACATCATATTTTATTAGCAGATGATATTTGTAAATTTAAGTAACTAGTAACTATTGTTGTCAAGTTAATATAATGCAGTGAAAAGTACAATATCTGCCTATAAAATGCAGTAGAGTAAATGTAAAAAAAGGTTTTATATGGTAAGACCACAAAAAGCAGTGACAGAATTGATAGACAGAAATGGTCTCAAGTGCAATAACTGAGTAAATGTAGCCTCCTTAGTTCACTGTTGGTTCAGAAAGATTCAGCACTGTGAAGAAAGAACAGAAAGGCCGAGACATTACTGAGGAGGAGGACAACAGCAACAAAAAAAAAAAGAAAAAGGAGAAAAAAAGTGAAATGTGACTGAACATAACAAGTGTGTGAACAACCTGTCATGTTTGATGGCTGAGGTTTCCCAGGACCTATCAAAGCAATGAATCATCTTAATCCTCACTGAAAGAAATACAGGGGATCCTAGCCGACAGTGGTGCAAATATGTGTTTGTGAAACAAGACTCCTCTCCGACTGTGATTCATGGTCCTTCAGGTTTATGATAGGTGCGTCTAAACAGCAAATTTTGGAAGTTTTTGCAGATTGAAATGATACTCACTCTGACTGGCTGGAGACCGTATTAACTAAGCTGTGTTAACAAAGAAGTGTTTGATATGTTTCCCACAGGTTAAAGATTTCTGGATGTCACACACTCAGAACAACCATGGGAAGAGATAATCTACAAAAGAAAAAAGGAAGAGAGACAGAAAAAATAGAGAGGGAGAGTCTGTTTGGACAAGTGTTTCACTACTTTTCCCCCTCAAGCTACAGATGTTACAGAAACAGCAAGGGAAGACAGCGGCTTTGGTGTTCACTTGTCCCATTGACTTGAGCAAGTAATTCTCTAAGTAGAGTATAATGTGCTAAATGAACGCAGTTTGAATGCAGTTTGTTGGTTTGGTTCCAAACTGCTGATAATATACAGTAGTGTAAAGCCAGAGGAATGTTGCCAGGAAACAAAGCTCTCACTGTGTGGCAGGAAAATATCTCCTCTATCTGCCTGTCTGTGGTTTGGAAATATTCTCCTTCTGTCTTCTATAGAGCCTGTGCAATGTTAGAGAATTGAATGATGCAGTGGAAATGAGCACACATATGTACTGTACTGTACATGCAAAATCATTTTTGGGCGTGCTCTTTGCTGCATAAAAATCCCTGCTTGTGTTTTCACACACAGAGTGTCCTGTTTAGCAACTCTTTCATTCAGCCGAAATGTCATAGAGTGTGAGCTGTAGGGGTCGCGTGGCTGGGGGATCAGGGTGAAAGGTCAGAGGTCAGCAGAGTCAGATGAAGCAGCTGATTGTACAGTGGGACAGTAGTTCTGAACAGACAGAATGAGTGAGTAGGCGATGAGGCTGCGGAGAGGCAGAAAGGTCAGAGACCAGATGAGCACGATCAGTCGAGCTTTGTGCTATCACATTGTTTCACACTCACTCACACACACACACACGCACATGCACGCGCGCACACCCACCCCCCCACACACACACTCTACATCTTTCGTTCTTCTTCTTATCTTCACAACACCATAGCATCCTGTTTGTTTGCATACATATTTGCATTGTGTCAAAGTGTTTTCACTCATTTTTGGGTCACAAACATTATCCTTTGCAATAAGTTAGGTGAGCTCTTGTGGTGCACTTTTTTCACATACTTAATGTTTTGTGTTTTTTCGTAAATGTAGGTGTGTATGGAGGTGTATTCAGTTCAGGTAGCTGCAGTGTGTCACTGGCAGATTTCTTGCACCACACTTTTAGTTGCATTGTATTACTGGTCTGGTTGTTTTCAATGTGAAGTCCAACCATGACCATGTCAAAAGAAGACATGATTGCAGTCAGAAGTTTCTGACTTAAAAACACAACGTCATCGCCACCTACAGGCAATCGCTATTTAACACATCTGACAGCAGGCTAAGCGTAACAACTGTACTAAAGGAAAACACTGTTATGACTTGCCAATCAATCAATCAATCAATCAATCAATCAATCAATCAATCAATCAATCAATCAATCAATCAATCAACCCACCCACCCATCCATCCATCCATCCATCCATCCATCCATCCATCCATCCATCCATCCATCCATCCATCTATCTATCTATCTACATTTCGATGCAAACTCCTACCTGACTTTCATATGCACTGATAAACAAGTTATTGTCTATAGTTTGACTTTATTACCTTTTTTGACAAACTTTTTGATAATTGTGATTTTTTTTTTAATCCTTACACTTAAAATATTTTTCTTTCCTTGGCAGAAAATGACTTCCACATTATCAACACTGGTTAAGTAGACATTTATTTCTTCATGTATTGCATTGCTGAACATCAAAAGTGAACATCAAAAGCACGCACAAAAACCTAATGACTTTCCTCAACATTTCTCAGTTATTTTTCACTTTTCTTGAGTGAATGGCAACCTATTTAAAACCTTAATAAAGTGGAAGGTAGAAGAACCCTTAATGAACACAAGAGGGCACCCTAAACCTTGTACAAGAATTAGTAGAGTATGAAGAATACAGTTGAAGCAGTTGTGGTACGGGCGGTTATTTTCTCTGTCAGTTTTATGTAATTAAAATAAATAATAATAAAAAAAAATAGGGGTCTTTGGGATGTAGCAGCTATACGTAGTAATGGGAGAGACACAGCTAAAGTAAAATAAAAAGCATCATCATTATTTTTATCAATAAACTTTTTTTGACCAGTGACAGAAATGCTCTTTTTCAGAAAGACTGTTACACACTATTGCATCTGAAAACTCCCAAATACAACCACAGGCTGACCTTGTTGGGCAATAAACGGCTCTACTGGAGCGCTTGAGGGTTATTTTGCCGGTTAATGGACTGAACCTTCAAGTCAAAAACTCAAGCTACCTTTTGGCACCACTGCCCTATGTAGGCTCCATAGTAATTTTCCACAATCCTTTTTTTTCATATGTAAATATGTAAACGATGACAATGTCTGTGTTACACCATTCTGAGAATATTGAAAAACAAACAAA
>JAQNCA010000030.1:23793806-23835824 GCA_029783725.1 Acanthurus tractus
AAATTAGTCTGTTTATATTATTCTTTTTGTTAAACCCCCCCCCCCCCAAAGAAAATCAAAAACATCAACAATGTTTCCTACTAACAAATATGTGCACATATCGTGGAAATTTCTTCTTCCTTTGGCCCATAACGCTCTGTTGTTGTCCCAAAGCTATTAACACAGATCAGTGATGCACAGTGTTGTACTGGGTGACCTGCTCTGTCACCGCCATGAACACACACACAAGTTTATTTTGGCTCAATCACACACAAAGTCATTCTGCCCTGCAGTCTGCTGCAAACAGCACCATTTCCCTCCTGCCTGCTTTTTATTAAAATCTGCAATTTCCATTTTTTTGAAGATTACTGACCCCTTTAAAAGAATGAACCTATAAAGTTTTTTTTATCTGTGAGCTGTTTTCAATCATTTAAATCCTCAGTAAGCAATAAGCGCACAGCTCAGCACCACGTACAGGGTAGAAGAGACAGAAACTGTTGAAAAGATAACAAATGCAGTGTTGGTTTTGCTCTTTTTCAATCGTTTTTTTAGTAATTAGGAAAAAAAACGAATAGCTCATATTTTTTAAACTGCACTTAAGGAGCTACAACTCAGGAGCAAGTAGCTTGGCCTTCTAAATGTTGGCACCATGCAGAAGATCCCATTATTTCCCAAGTGGCTTATCAAGTGTGTAAAAGGCTCTCCTCCCTGTGTGGAAGACACAGAGCTGCTCTGGTTTTATTAATAACCAACTGAGTTATTATTTGAATGGTTTATATACATTCACATTATCACAAGTGAAGCCATTTCAGCAAAATATTCATGGCTGTAGCCTAAGGCACGAGATAATGGATGTGGTCTCTAATGAAATATAAAATGTTTTATAAATTAAAACCGAGTGAGACGTGTCTGTTTTCCCTTTGCAGCAGCCGTCAGCACAGAGGGATCCACCTCAGCATGCACCCGACCGCAGGGGGCCAGAAGCGGGCCACAGCGAGCTCTGTGAGCAGGGCCGCTGCTCCCTGATCAAACGCACCGACGACTGGTTCGAAGTGTTTGCCTTCCACCTGGACAGGGTGCTGGGGCTCAACAGGAGTCTCCCTGCGGTGCTGAGGACTTTTCGCAGTGAGATTTTACCGTATCGATACATCAGCGGCGTCCCCAGACCTGTGGTGTGGTGGGATCCAAACATCCAGCACCTGGCTGACAGAGACAACGACCAGAACTCGGTGCCGCTCCAATGGGTCGAGTACCAGAAGCTGCTGCAGGCCCGCTGCGGGATCGAAGCAGACCTGAGGTCAGCGCCCTGTGCGGGAGTTCACCACTCAGAGTGGGGGAGACTGGCTCTCTTTGACTTCTTATTACAGGTGAGATTAGTGCTTTTTCTCATGCTGGGGATTCCTCAGATAGGAGAAACATAAGCACAGCATGCAGGAGCAGCATAGTCTTTCAATTAATGTCCAGAGGGAACGTTTCCCATCCTGGAAAGAGAAGGGTAGCGAGAGTCAGAACCGGTTTGAGGAATATTACATGAAACAGAAAAGAGTATGAGACATTATAGTATTTTATTTATTATAGCGCTCACAGTAAAATACATCTCATGCTTTTCTGAACAGTTCCTTCAGAGGTTTGAGCAGCAGTACAGCTGCAGTACACCGGGGAGATGTGGCACTGAGTTGTGAGTGAAAGTCTAAAAGCCTTGTCGAATCACATTGTGCCACAGCAAAATTATTGCACACATCCTCGCAAAACACGTAGCTGGTGCCACTTTAGGTAGCCGATGACAGCTGATGAAGTGAATTTTTATTTGAAAAACAATACATTTTAGCAAGGAACAGATTTGTTGTCTTATAATTGCAGTTACATGGAGCTGTGAGACAGTGTGTGTGAGCTGTTTAACCAGACACACACTTTTAAGACCACAGGTTGATTTACAGCATGCTATTTTTTCTCCCTTTGTTGTATGAATTTTCCAAGAGCAGTTGTGCGTATGCTTTGTCTACCTTTTATACTTTTTCTTTCACCTTCTATTGTTCTCCGGATGTAGGCCAGGTTGAGTAACTCCTCTGTAGCTTCTGTACAGAAGCTCTGAGAAACACATTTTACCTTGCAGATCGCTGTGGTCCATTAGGAGCAGCCCAAGCAAGCTGTAGCCTTTATGCCTTTTTTAAACTCTGGCTTGAGCAAAGACCAAATAAGTCTGTGTTTTAGACACTAATCTTTTCTTGACAGCACAACAACACAGAAAATAGTTGCATATTTGTGTCACATTGACCACAAAGCAGATAGTTTCATAAACCTGTACATTGATTTGCTTTGTTCATGGAAAGAAAGGACATCCAGAGAAAAAAAGACATGACTCACATTAGGTCGAACACAAGCACACCAGATGTCCTTGCTGGCTGAGCTGTTAAATTTAGGATGTTATCAAAGATCTTGTTCTGGGTGTAATTGAGATAAGACGCCATCTGATCAACATATTAGAAGCGTTACACTGTTGTTAGCAATCCTCCTACTCTGCAGAAACTTTCCCTTATTCCCATGGGAATTATTGAAGAGGGCAGCAACAGTTCAACAAGAGGGTTAGTGGCTGTAACAGCAATGCGCTGCAATAAAATAACATCCAATGGATTGAATATTGGTTTCTAAAGTAATAAAAGCTTGTAGTTATCTTTGAACGAGGAAACCATCATCTGTGTCTTCCACAGGGATGGTGATGCTAATGTAAAAAATATATATAACGAACGAAACATTGATAATCTATAAAACTTTGCACACAAGCATTTTTGCATGTGGAAGTGATGCTGTCAGGGGACATGATAGCCTATGTGCAATAATATGTGTTTTGAAGATGGAGAGATGGCTTTTATGAGTGTGAATCTTCTTCTCATTTAATTTCTCTCCTCTGGTTTCTGATTATTGTCGTCCAAATATGCAACAAGGCTCAATATGAATGCTTTTGCTATTTCAATAAAACCATTGATGTGATTACAGGATCGAGGTTTATTTCATTGTTGGCAGTTTTATAACATCACAGGCTTTGTGCAGTTGCCCTGGTAACCAAAAGATTCGATGTCATGTTTCCAGCTCTGTGCAGCAGCAGCAGTGCATACAGCCTGCCAGCCATTCAAGTCCGATTCACCTTATTCAAGACCATTGCACCTATAGAGTAATGTATCCCAGCATGCACTGGGTGTGAGGACATCCTTGAATGTTCAGTGTCAGCGTTACCAGCACAGTGTCTTCTAGTGTTGAAACACTACTGTGGATTGACTGGATTATTGACTTATTATTTTTCAAGGCTTCAGGAAGTAAACAAAACTGTCAGAATGCCAAGTTCTCTACTGACTGACTTTATTTTGGAGAACTTAAAAAAAAAGTCACTGCTTTCAGCAAAGATCCTAAATGTACAGTTTAATAAACACAAAATATATGTTTTTTTTATGTAGTTTAATTGCTATATTACATTATGGGCCACATGGAGGAACATTACAAACCTGCTGACAACTGAGCTGATGGAGTGGCTGGATGTGAGAAAAGCTGGTGTCTAGAGCTGTTGAAGCTTACGTGTCTTCTCCAAAAAAACAAAAAAAAAACAAAAGGCAAAAACAGCTGGGACAAGTCACACTGAGAGAGAGAGAGAGAGAGAGTGTGTGTGTGAGAGTGTGACATGGTGTGCAGCTCCCTCTGTCTTGTGACTAAGGTAAACCCTGCCAAATGTTTCATTTAATATGAGTTAGGAAGTAGTTTGAATATTTCAGACATTTATCCTTTCACACACTAGTTTGTGAAAACTTCTGCTGCTATATTTATTGGCCCAAAAAGTTAGTTATTTCTGCTTGTGTTTAACTGTTGTTTCCTGCAGTGCTGCATTATAATATGGGTTTAGAGAAGATCACCAGAAACTGCAAGGACAGCATCATTTACACTTATCGCAATAGATCCTCTACCATTTGTAGTCCCTCAATGGTTTTAAGTTCAGTTGAAATTCACTGTTTTGAGGACTTTTAAGGTTATATAATAGAGAATAAAAAATAATTATAAAATGGATGCTGCCTCTATCTTGGATTGAAAAGACTTTTGTCTTGACTTCACTCAGCTGTAGACTTAAATTTAGTGCCCATGACGACAACAGTGAGGACTGGTGCACCAGCTGTATGTTGCATGCTTCTCATGGAAGGCTCTGCAAAAATGTGCCAGCTTTTACATCAATGCAGCCAGCAAGTAGACTTGGCAGGTACCTCTCAAATTTTTTAACACTGCGGTCTGTAGAAACAAATAACCACATGCTGACTGTGCGCAGTTATTTGTTGATAGTTGATTTGTCAGATCCCCAGTCCTAATTAACTCGTCCTTCCAAAACACACTAATTGTCAGAGCCAACGCAGCCATGCAAACAAGACGAGAACAGCAAGGAATGAAGCAAGTGGAAAACAACATATGTGCTGTACAGCAAAACATAGAACCATCAATTGTCTTTCATGGTTTGGTATTTTCCCATGCGCCTGCAGTTAAGTTACCCACAACACCCACCACTGTGCAGTTCGAAGACATTTTAAGGCGTACTGCAGCACTCTGCAGCCTAGCAAAGCCTCATACAAGTTCATGACGGCCATTGAGTTAATATACAAATATGCATGTATTGTTCAGACTTTTGGTCATGATGTTATGTGTAATACTGTCATCTCTTGTTGACCTGCACTGTCATTCTCTGCATCAACCTTTGCATCACACTTAACCTGGTACAGTTATATAGTACAAAGAGGTAATGCATCCAAACCACGTGGCAGGCTATGCGTGAAACTAACCCCTCACCCTGTAGCAGTCGGTGTTTATTAGCTGGATTGAACTTGTGTTCAGATCATGTGAGGCTGCTGGGGTAGAAAGCTCAAAACATGTATCGTGCACTCAAATGCAGAAGAGCAGCTGGTTACAAACTCTAAAACAGACACACACATAAACAGTGAATCCCACTGACACCTAAGGACAGTTTAGAGTTAACAGTAACCGCACCACTCTTGATTGAAAGAGTGTAGTGAAGGAAAAAGCCTGACTTTCATTTTTTCAAAACTCCTGAGTGTAATAGATATCAGATAATTAATTTCTTACTGATGAAAAGGTACTGAGGTTGCAGCAGGCCAAGACTGCCAGGCCTGTTTCTGCATAATGATTCAACTTAATGAGCAATACCTCCAGACTATAAGTGTGTGTGTGTGTTTTGTGTGTGCAGAGGAGTGTGTGTCCAGGGTATTGATGTGTCAGTGTTTGTGGGTATGGATGCGGTGCTGTCAGTTCAATTAAAAATCCAATACAGCTCTTAGTCTGGATATGAGTGTGTGTGCGTTTTTCTCTCCCGGTGTGTGTGTGTGTATTTGTGCATCTTTGCATTCACATTTTGAGCTGAGCTCGTTTATAAGGTGTCAGCAGCTAATGATTGAGCCAATGCTGTTGTCTCTGTGCTAAATGAGAGGTTAGGCAGATGGATAGATAAATGGATGGATGGATGGATGGATGGATGGATGGATGGATAGGATAGATGGAAAGAGAAGAATAGACTTCATTACAATAAGCACTTTGAACTCACATGGAGGAAAAAGAAAACAAACAAACATCGATGTAAGCAGATCAACATCCTAAACCTTGCAAACACTCGTCTCTTGAGTCTAAAAGTAAACACAAAGATCGGTCCATTGGATTAGCTTTCATAGCTGACAGCAGAGAGATCTACCTCCTGGGAAATGTGCCAGCTAACAAAGCTAGTTCACTATTTATCTACATACACCAGCTTGTTTGAGGCGTTTGATTTAGCATGTGGGCAGCTGGACAAGTAGCAGTTTCCACAGATCAGAGTAATACATGTTGTGTAACTACAAAGACTTCATGGCTCTAAGGAACACTGCATGCTGAAGATGTTTCACCCTACTAAAATCAACTAGAAGAACATTCAGCTTTCTATTTTGGAAGTAGTGGTGATAAAGACCCTCACAAAGCAATCAAAGCAACTCTTACCATGAAAGCAGTCACATATGTAGTTAGCTGTAACAGTTATTAGCAATGGCTAAACCAGGGGGTCTGAAATTACTTAGTCGATATAAGTTTATATGGAAAGCTTCAGGCAGCTCTGTTGTTGCTGTTGCCCTTGACTTGTAGCTCTACAACAGTGGTTGAAAGTTCTCCCCTATTCAAAGATGGTCCCATTCATTCAACTTAAAATGGCTCCCCCAGATTATGAGAAAAATAAGTTTCTCAGGATTTTTTTCAGTCATGTGCGTCCTACACATGCGAGTTAGCATTTCTCCCTCCGGGCTCAACTGCATGTTCCTGCTCAGCTCATTGACTTAGTACTGGGATGACAACGGACACATAAAATGTGTCTAACAGGGCTCTAGGACAGGCTCCAAACTCTGGAAAAGGTTTTAAACATATAGAAAAAGAATCATGGATTAAGTAAAAATACAAATAGTAAAAAAATTACCCATGGTTGAGTGGATGTCCCACCAACAGTCCTTTAGTTCAGTGTGGGGAGCTGTGGGTGAGGCAGTGAAAAACATGTTGCTACAGAGCTACATGTCCTGAATGCGCGAGGTAGCTTTTTAGGCAGCATTCCTTCTCTGGGAAAATATACAGTTTACTCATGATGTAAAATGTATAAAGATTTCTTGGACTGGTAAAGGTGCCATTATTGGTAATTCTAGTCATTTACAAATTATTATGAAAAAAAATTCCTGTTTTCTTAGTGTCATCTTTTACTATGTAACTGACCAATGTCTGTGGACAAGTCCGGTAATTTATAACCCAGTCAGAACAGCTGCCACTATGCCAGTATGACCCAGACTGGAAGGTATTTAAATTTTTCCGGTACCTTCCAAAACTTGAGCCAGTCAAGCAGTCTTTATTTGAATGGAGTTTTGTTAAAAAAGAAACAATTTATCCAGATGACACCACTCAAATTAAACTGATTGCCCTTTGCTAACATCAGAACAGAGCACACCTGTTTTCTAAGAGTGTATGACTCCTTGATAATGAAGCACATCAGAATGATGACCCACACTGCAAAGTTCACAGTTGCCATGTGGACTTAAATGTGAAACATGTGTTTCTGCTTAAGAAAAGACTTGGTCTGAGCTCTTAAACCACAGGAGAGGCTAAAATCTTTTTTTTTTAAATTAATATTCTTTTGGGCTTTTTGCCTTTTTATTTTGATAGCTGAGAGAGTGCACAGGAAATAGGGAGAGAGAGAGGGGCTAGTGACAAGTAGCAAATGGTCGGAGCTGGAGTTGAACTCGCAACTGCTGCATGAAGGACAAAGCCTCCGCACATGGGACGCCCGTGCTACCGACTGAGCCAGCGGCGCCCCAAAATCCACAACATTTAAGTTAAAATCAGGAAAGTGATTGAAAAACCCTGAGGTAGGACTAAAACCAGGCCCTGGTAGTGTGTGGAGGAATTTTGGGATTTCTGTCCATGTGAGAACAAGTTCCTCACTAAGTGATTTTATCCCAGTTATTAAAACAACATTGAGTGGCTGAGTTTGCGATCATACAACACAAAACAATCCCCATTTTCACTTTGATTTGAGCTTTTTTGCCTCTTTAAAGAGGCACAATGTCATTAAAACACTACAGGCAAGACTGCCCCTCCCTTGATAGCATGGAACAAAGTTGGAACAAAATGGGGATTTCGGATTTTTGATGTAATTTTTGGCAGCTCTATGAAATGAAAATTTGTTAGATTTGTTAGTTATAGTTGTTTGCAGACTTGCAGTACACATTTCTGTCATTACAGTGTGTCTCTTTTATTTAGGTTTGTTTACTTCAAGAGGATTAAAAAGGTTGGATACAGTCATTCCTATGGGGTTGTTTACATGTAAACATAAAACCATAATCACAAATACTGTGGTAGAAGCGATAGTCTGGCTGCTTGCATCAGAGTGTAAACTCAAAGCTTTCCACAATAATCCTGCTTACACCGCCAGCAATACTCCTGTGATTATCCAGCAGAAATGGTGTTTGAGTTCTGCCTAAAGTAAATAAAATGTTTCAGCAGTTCTGATGGAGCTCAGGACCCAAATTATTTCACTGTATAAATGAGGAATTTGTTGAATTACTCAATATTCTGATTTATTGGAAAAGACAGAAAGTTGTTTACCTACACTAGTTTGATAGACCCTGGTGTTGCAATGTCTAAAGATATTTTTGTAATTTTTATCAACTGAAAAGTAAATTAAAATAAATTTACATTTTTATAAGCAGCTCTGAATCACAGTATTAATTACTTGATTACTCTGTAATGTAATCCACAATTTTGAGTAGATGGAAAAGTTCAGCCTAAATTACTCTCATAGACTTGTTCTTTAGTATTCTTCATTTTCAAACACACATTTGATTAGATAATATGTACATTAATACATATTTTTGAAAGTGAATTACAACACTGTAAGGGTACAAAATTTTATAATTTACCAATCAGAGTCATTTTATGAAAATGTACAATTTGAAGTTTTTGACTCATATTGAGTTTGCAGTTTCAGTTGCAGTGATTTTACAATAATTATTGCAGGCGTGCCTCAGTGGTTTGCTTTGGATTTAATTTATTAAGTTTGTACAAGTTCATACATATTGATTCTGCAAAGACAACTTGAAAAAAGACTTAATGAGGCTGTGATACTGTTTTTTGTTTCTTTTTTTAACAAAGCTCATGAATATGTCCTACTAAGGATTATTGTTTGTTTATCCAAACCCTGATATAGCTTGTTCCTCTGTGCCATAGCGCTCCCTTGTTGTCTAACTATTAAAAACACATCAGTGAGTCAACTGGCACACAGAGTGACATTTTCATTTATTACTGTTAGAAAACCTAATCTACAGTTAAAATGGTCCCCATAAGATACTCTGTTTACAGTTTGAATAGATTTTGCTGAGTGGGAGGAGCTATTTCAGGCGCCCCTGCTTCCAGAGCTCATATTCACTTTCCCATAGACAACATTATGTAAGTCATAGATGAAGCACTTCTGTGTCTCGATTGGACATGAAAATTCCCTGGTTGAATCATCGTTACAAAAGATTGACAACAGCATTGGAAATCAACTGGGTCAGTTTTTAATTATTCAGCCCCACTGTGCTGCCTTCTCACATGTGTGTGTGTGTGTGTGTGTGTTAGTGCATGCCTGTTGGAGTGAAAAAATAAGGAAATGTGTTTTAAGTTAAATGTCTCAGAAGGCAGTGACATTCCCAGTGGTAAATATGGAAAGAGATATTTCAAAATCTGTTTTTTACAAAGCACTTAGGTAGTTGTTTCTCTTAGGTCGTGCATGTGATTAGAATTGACAACATTAACACGTCACTGTCCGAACCATCTTTTGGCCTAATGTGTGAGATAAGAAAGCAAAAAACTGTGAAGAGTTCGAGTGCACTTTGCTTATTGGCACGAACAAGTCAACATGATAAACCAAAGATTGTTTATAATGAAGGAAAAAAGATACTAAGCTTGTTTTAGTCAAATCACTCAGGTTTCATTAAAACAGCATGTTGGATGAACATGGCTGAAGGCTAAAATGATTATTTATGTGACAGAAAATAAAAATTTGTAACTATTTTGATGGCTGAGCACTGGCAGATTTCCTTTGACTTGTGCAGTAATATACTGATAGTATATACTTAGATTTGGTGATGTTGGTCAGATAAAACAAGTAATTTGAAGCCATCACTTTAAAATTGATTAATCAGTTAATTTTGTCACATTAATCAGTAATGATAATTGTAAGTGTCAGCGCTAATTCAGTTGTCAGTTTCTCTCCTGAGGAGAGTGACTGAGAGAAATCAAAACCTATTTATCCAGCAGAGGTGACCTCAAATGCCACGGGAACTGAATGAGAGAATCGTTATTAATTTCACCATCACATTTTTCTCTGAGTGTGTTCACTGTCGCTGCTCTGACTCCAGACTCATTTAAGCCTCTCAACAGCCAATCATGTGTCCACGTCTTTGCAATGTATCACTCATGTGTTTGGTGTTGCTGTCATCCATGAGCGCATGCTGCAGGGTCAGTCCTCAGCTGTAGTATTGCTGAACATTTTTGCTGTTATTTGTCAGCCCACACTGACACACTCCGCTTACACTGCAGAGGCTGCACAATGTCACTGATATTACAACCTCCTGTAGTACTTGTGCCCTGCTTTGTTCTGTCCGCACACTGAAATAGAATGTGTATCTAACACCCACCTACAGTGTGTGTGGGGTTGAATATGAATAACCCATGAGGCAGCTCTCTCCCCACCGCTGCCAGAAGTCAATCCCTGTAACAGGGCCAAGCTCTAATAGCCTCCTATTGATCTGCTGAGAGCCGATGAGCGCGCCTCTGAACACTTGTTCCTACCTGCTCCCTCAACACCTCCCTGGGCTCTGATAGCAGGGAACCAAACACCAAAGGCGCAGGAAGAGCAGTGTGAAGGACACACCCTCACTCATTCTCACACACACACACACTCACACACACACACACACACATGCTCACACATTGGCGGTGGAGGACACCCTGGGGAAGAAAGGGGAACTGAGGATAAAGTGACAATTTGAGTGCAGGTTTTCAGAATGAAAGGTACACCACTTCAGACAGCTACCCAGCAGTTCCTGCTGCAGCTGTGAGGGGAGAATCGACCACTGCTCAGCATGCTCAGCATGTTTGGGATAGAGGCTGATTACAGTCCAAAGTAAGTTAAAAGCGATCATAGTCACAATAAGACAGAGAGTCTGGAGCCCTGCTGGAAGCACCTCCCAAGGTGCCCACCCTCCACCACCACAAGGTGCTGGATAGAGCAAAAGACATCAGGATGATTTCAGAGAGCCTTGCTGCTGGTGAGGTGGAAATGTGATGTTTGATTTTATCGCTTATTAGATTTATCCCCCTCTTGGGGGTGTGACTTTACATTGGGTCATATTACAGGGTTTGGCATGAGTGACCACCCTCCAATCATGTGTGGGTGGAGTTTGGCAGTGACATGTATCACAGTTACTCTTAAATGACCACAAATGACCAAACAAACTGTGATTGAAGCAGAGAACATTGATATAAACACAGTGCACAAATATTGCAGAAGGCGTCAGGCTCGCAGGACTTAATTGGGTTAGCTGCTCCAATGCTCTGTACTCCTATAATTACTTTCAGTGAAGTCTGGGCTGGGCGGATAAACCAATCTTGAAACCAGACAGTTGCACAACTTTCACCACTTTTGTCTGCTGTGATCAGCTGTTTATGTGGAGTGATGCACTGTGAGCACTGCAATTTTACTACTGAACTATGAGCAGAAGCTCAACTTTTTTCCATCCCTGACTGTGTGGTCATTTGTAGACAGATTAACAATATTTAAGTTATATGTAAACACATAATAGGTCTCTAAATTTGGTCGGATTTTGAAAACTGTGAGTATTTTGTGTTGTATTACAAATATCAGCCGTCATGAAGGTGTGTATGTGCACACAGTTAGCCATAAATGTACAGAGAAATGCCCTTAATCATCTGTTGGCATATCGATAATTGTGCCCGCTCCACTGCTAATGAGACCAGTGAGCTGTCAATGAGAAGAGCAGCACTGAGGATAAAATGCAATTTAACCAGTTGTGTTTCATCAGGGAGGTTGTTTTCATGAGAACAGCTGTCATTAGGCACGGCTTTAGCTGTTTGGCACCCATACCTCTAATTCATCACATGTGCCTGTAAACCATCAGGGCGCTAATGTCTCAATCATCATTACTGAATGTCAGAAAGATGATCGGTGGCCCCCAATATTCCATGGAGCTCATATAGAAACAGACTATGCAAAGTGCTTCTCATTTCAGAATCAAATGAAAAGATTATTAACAAGGAGATGAAGACTCCAATGTAATTAAAAGATGAAAAAAAGAGGGAATGCATCAGTCATAAATTAAATTTTGCCAGTCATTTAGTGGATGTTATTACAGACATTATTAACATATCACCATCACAAGAACGTGCTTCCATCTGCTTCCAGACAGCTACAATTTGTACCTGTAACTAAAAAATCTGCAGTGTCTTCAGACTGCCAACCTGCAGCCATCAGCCCCGTTCTATCCAAGTGCTCAAAAAACTTTTGTCCACACATCAAGAAAAAATGGAAGACAGCCTGAACCCTCACTAATTCACATTCAGCACCAACTGATCCAAGTAGTTATTACTTGAAAATGCGCAATTTCGTTAAATGTCTCTTTATATGACCATAAATAGATATGGGTTTTTGTCATATTGCACAGCCCTATTTAATCACAATGCAGTTTGTACAAGTGGAGAGTTGGCTTGTTGCAAACACTTTAACGATCACACCAAAGTTAGCCTTTATTCAGTGGTTAAGATACTCTAAGAAGTGATAGTGAAAGTTTTTTCATCTTTACAATTTGCGTTATATATGCCTTGTGCAAAGTAGGTCTCTTCAGGAGTGCAAAAAGAGATAAACAAAAGCTTTATTTCAATTCCAGGCTACATGCTAATACTAAAACCTATATTTCTCAGTACCAATCTTCTAACTGCATTGTTTTTGCAGTTAATTTATAAATCTGTGCTCTGAAATGATGTTACATCCCCGCTGACATCAGTCAAGCTTTGAAACAACAGGCAATCTCAGGTGCTTCTCATATCAAAAGCCTCTTTTCTTTTGTTTTTTTGCCCATTAAAATGTCAGACTTTGACTATATTAACTGATCAGAAATCCAAAACCTCCAGCACAGAGAGAACACGTCAGAACAGAAGGTGAGCTGTGTCAGCACAGCCAGCCATAAGTAAACAAGCTAACAAAGAACATGAGCTGTATATAAGCTCATAAGCTGTACTTAGCAAGCACACAGATCAACTAAGATGATAAACAGAATAAAGATTATGCTGCTAAATATCAGTAGGTTCGGTTAGACTGAAGCACTTAGCTCGAATTTATGTGCAAACATAAACAAGCATGGCTGCAGACTCTAGAGTCTTGTTAAGTATGCATACATTACTCAGATTTTATTAAATATACTTTGTCACTTGATTAGTGTGAACATGCTGCTTATTCATAGCCCTCTTAGTTGTTAATAAGCAGTGGGATTTCGGAATTGTTGATAACGGAGTTGTTTAAATTTGTTATTAGTAGCCGGTGTTGGAAAGAGAGCAAAATATCAAGTTTAAGTTGAAAAAAATTAAAAAATGAAGGCAGCACAGGCTCGACTGGTTCATCTGAAGGTGAACTCAGAAATTCAGAGAGGATGAAAAGTAGCAACAACTTTACAGAAACACTGAAACAAGGAAAAGTATGTATGCAGATTAGTTTAAAAAAGGATTGAAGGAGTTAACAGAACAATATTAACTGTCCTGCAGAGCAAACCACAAATTCACAGTTGTGCTGAATATGGAAACTAGCAGTCATTGTGTATTTAAGTGAATTAGATTCCCCACATACACTTTCAAGTTTGTTCCACTTTGATTTCGTGTTGACTCTGACCACAGTAGAGCACCACATCTTGTCTTTCCCGGAGGCTTGCTGGTGTTCAGTGATAGTGTAAGTCAATATTGGCTCAGACTCCACACGGCTGCTGGACCAAACACAAAATCATTGTATTCCAGTGTGGGATGGAAATGTGGCAGCAGGGTGAGAAGTCTCTTCAAATCACCACACAAGTGAGAAAAAACAGTGGACGTGCAGCTTTACTTTGCAACAGAGCACACAAACACCTTCTGTATCACACACACACGGCTAACGTGAGGGCACCAGGGTTACGTGAGTCACACACACACACACACATGCTCAAGTGCACTGATGCACACAGAAAAATACACATAGGCATACACAGAGAGGGAGCAAACACACACAGCTCTCAAACTGCCAAACCCTGAAGGCAGATCTCATCAAGGTTGTGTCTGTTTGCTTCTCAGTGTGTCACTCTCACACTAAAACACCAGAGAGTAAATCACAACACTCTCACCCCGACAAGATCCTCCTGTATTGTTATCATTTCATGGCCTGTAGAATATGAAGAGCTCACTGCAGGTTGTGATTCTCCACGGCGGCCTGCACAGGTTGATACGGTTTGTACTCATTCTGCAAACTGCAGATTTTTTAGGGGGTTATACAGAGCTGCTGTATAAGGTTGCTATAAACATAAACACATAAACATTTGGATCTGGAAATTTTGGTTTTTGTTATTCTGGTTACGATCAACAATTCTGTCAGAAATGATCTCACTAAGACAGCAGCTATGATCTGGAGTGCAGTGGAATTGCTCAAAAGATGTCAGATGGTGTTAAAAACACAGAAGTCAGATGAGCAGTCAGGCTTAAAAAACTTGTTTGGAAGAGAAAAGAAGGAAGAAATACAGTCGATACAAATCATCACTGTCGCTGTTACAAGCATGGACGAGTTCATGTTGTTTTTTCCTAATAAGTCATGATGAACATTTTAACAAACTGATTGTTATTTAAGATTCGATACAATCAAATCTTCGGTAAATAGCATTTTAAGCTATTTACCGAATAGCTGTCTGCACACAGCCCAATAGCTGTGGGCTGTGTGCAACTCTTTTTGCACACAGCCCATGTGAGCTGTGTGCTGAAAGTTAATCAGCCGAGCTTTTTAAATGTAGCTGTCTGTTTTGTGATAATCGAAGGTGTCAGAGCTGACGGATGTTCAGCTTAAAAAAAACTAGGTGACTACTTTGTTTGTCACCTACTTGTGCTTTTTATTTTTTAAGCCAAGTGCCAAACATACACTGTTTTATTTTCTGTGATGTATGTTTGTTCTCATCCTGTGCAGTGTAAAAGTGTAATCACTGGCTGGAAACAGCTGCACATGTTTGTTTATGCACTTTGGTAAATATCTCTGTGTGCTCCCAACTTTTCTGAATCAGAAACAGATTTAACTTCATATGCCAAGTGTATTGACACATACACACAGCTGCATTTTCCAGTAGCTCTTAATGCTAGCATGTATGTTAAATACTGTCATAGCAACAGGAGTGGAAACTATACAAATAAGACCGCAGCTGTAATAAACTGCATTTAGTCTTTTGGTTTGAGATCCAGTTAAACTGAAACAAAATCTTAATATAGTCCATTTAAGCACTAAATAAAAACATATCGAAAGCTGGAATAGTACAGCATGTGTACAGTTTAAAGTGAAACCCACACTGCAGGAGTTTAACACCAAACTGTGCAGTCAGACATCAGAATGATATCTCAGTAGAATTACAAATCTCTTGAGCAGATGTCATGCAGGGAGGAATTTTCTCCAAACCACAGGCATGTTCTGAGACGTTCCTTCGCTCCTCACTCATTATTTTTATATCTTTGGCAGTGCCTGGACAGTATGTGGTGTAGACTCTCCTCTATAGATGAGTTCGGCTATGATCTGCATCTAAAATTCAAGTTCCTCCTTATTCATTTGGATTATGCCTATTTTCTTATCTTGATATTCATTTGCTTTTACTCTAACATGTGCCCTCACTGTTGGTTTTTATCTCTTTTCATACTCGTGGCTTCATGACCGTATCTGTCAGACTGGGAGCCAGAGGCAGATTACTGACTTGGACCATGTGCGAGCTTTGGCTGCTTGTAGCAACATGATTTACAGTTGAAGTTAGTTCAAGCTAATCAAAGCTGAATCTTTGTTTTTGTCTCATGAGCTCTTTTTCTGATCTCTATGCCATATTTAAATAAATTCCAATCAATCAAAAGGGCGTAGATGTGCTTTTAGAAAACGGGAGGAGGACGATTAAGTCAGAGGTTTTTGCTCGCTTGCTTTTGCAGTAACTCTTGTTGAACATTCCTAAAGTCTCTAAACTTGTTTTGTTATCAGTCCGCTGAACTAGCTCTAACTAAGTATTTTACATTATGTGCTACTTTACCCAGAAACACACTGTCCCACTGCCTTAACCTTTGATCGATGTTAAAGTTTTAATTTTCTTTAGAATAAAAACAATTTAATCATTTGTCAAAGGGCTCATGCAACCACAGCAGGAGAAGGTTTCATGCAGCCTGCACAGTCCGACAGGGGTCAAAGGTTTTCTCATCATTTGTGCGGCAGCAGAAACACATGCCAGCTTTAGGTCTCTCTGTCAAAGCCAATGTGTTTCAGTGCTGTGTGTGTGTTGGTGCAGGTGAGTGACCGGCTGGACAGGTACTGCTGTGGTTTCACACCTGAGCCGACTGAACTCTGCGTGGAGAACCTGCTGCACAGCAAGTGCAGCAACACCAAAGACCTGCTGCTGGTTCACATCCTGGTACGTGTCACAGAAAGTCTCGGCGTTATTTCAACTCCACAGACGGTTAACTTTGATCTTTTCTCTTTGTGCCATTATTAAAATGATTTACTGTCTGTCCTGCAGGCCCTTTGGCGTGGTTTCTCTTTATCTGCACTGGTGGCACAAAGATTAATGATTTACTCTCAGTAAAAAAGAAAAGTTTACAAATCTGTGCTTTGATTGATGTGTTGCTAAAAGAAAAAAGAAAATACTTTTTCTCCTGCCGCACCAAATTGTTATTTGATTTCCAGACTTTAAATGTCACTGTTTTGTGTTATTGTCAAACCATTATTTATCACCTCTGCAGGAAAAAAGAAAATGTAATCCACCTTTGTTGCTTTGTGTTTCCTGTCATACAACATTTGCTGCCGTCGCTCCGTGGAAACACAGGAGAGTAGATTCAAATCTAAATGCAACAACAGAGACATGTATTACACGGTGGTGATGAATGTGTTTTTTCACAGCTAAAGAGCGAGCTGTCAGGCTGGCAGGTGCTGATTACATGTGATATTTATCACCTTACCGCATATAAAAATAGATAAAGCTGTATGTGTGAAAATCACAGCTGGAGCTCTTTTTCATTTTATAGTTAAGTTAAAGGTTTGAACACCTTTTACCCACTGAAAACTAAAAAACACTTCACTGCTGTCGTCATCATACAAGTACGGAGTGACTAAGTTCTCCTATTTTTGGGGTTGTTTTATTTTATTATTCACTAAATGTTCAAACCAAAGGATAGCAGACAATGAACTGATGATAAAGCATGTGTGAAAACACTTGATGATGTCCCTGTTCCATGGAAGTGTGCTCCAAAGATAGAACAGAGTGACAGTGAGCCTGCGTTCACAAAAACAAACACCTTCATGCTGAAGCAGTGGGGGTCTCTGCAGTCCAAACAAGCCCTGCACCCACCTGTCAACAATTACACTAATATGATATAACTAAGAATATTCACAGTCTTTGTTGCGTTTGATAACCTGGTTTAAAATAAGTACGGCTGATAATCTGAGTTGAGTGAGCAGATCAACTTTTTTACAATAACTTTGATAATTAAATCCTGAACTTTATTGACAATAAGCAGTGAGGTCAAATATGGAGCACAGCTTTCACAATCACCAACGTCAGTGGATCAGCACTTTGGCAGCAGCTGTGATGTAATGTTTGTGAAATGAGCAGCTCCAACAGTTGCTGGAGCCTGAAAAGCAGTTAGCTCCGTTATATGTGTGTGTAGAGATGTAAAATGATCTGTGAAATTTCATTGCTAACAGTATCCCCAATGCCCTCAGCCGTCCAATACAATATACTCTGAGTTAAAATATTAACTGTTGTTTGAATCAATTTTCTGTTAATTCATTTGCATAAATTAGCAATTAGAGAGAAATATATTTTACATTCATAAATCAGATTTGTCTTCCTTAACTCAAAGAAATGAAACAATGTACTATGGAGGATAAGCTGCTCATAATAAACTTTATTATTTCACTCGTATGTTCCCTTTAATGTTGTTCAGTTAGGGTTAGGGTTGTCCATTTGTTGTCCATAGTGGAAAAAAAAAAGTTTTTTTTAAAGAGCAAAGGAGGACAAATCCTTTATCTTCAGAAACAGCAAAACTTTCAGATTACATTTTGAAACCGTCCTTGCACGTCTTCCTTCCTGCTGACAGTGTGTTTGTGTGTTTAGGTGAGGAAGGCAGATCCCTCCAGACTGGTGTTCATAGACAACGCTGGCAGACCACAGCAGGCCAGTGACAACCTCAACTTCAGGCTGGTTGAGGGCATTGATGAGTGAGTAGAAAGGAGCATTTTTAAAATAGAGGATGTAAATTTGAGTTGTTTTTTGCTTCGTTCTGGCATCCGGGCTTGATGACTTACACCACAGAGTCCGAGACTTATTTGGGCTCACGGCAGGCACAAACACTGATGATAGGAAATGTTTCAGGAGAAAATAAAACACATCTAACAACATATTTCCCCAGTGAACAGCACTCAAATCAGCAGCACAGAAACGTCCACTAGAAGCTTGTTAGGGTTTTGTTACAATGTCTGTCTGATTAGATTAGTGTGCATTCAATTAGCCTGCTATTCAATATGCTGGATGAATCAGGTCTGATAGAAATTCCCCTTTGTCTGTCACTTAGGATTACTAAGCTGCTCTATAAAATGCCCTTAAATAGCCTGGATGTGAAACTGAATGGAAATAGAATGTAAAGGCTTGTATCACTACTCTTCACTACATTATATGGAGAAAAATATGCAACCTCTTAAGTTTGTTTAATCAGCTTTTTTACAATGGGAAGTGTCGTTTGCATGAAATGAGAAGAAGGCAAGCACAGTTATTCTACATGATGGATGAAGCTGTTTATAAGCATGTCAGAGGGTGATTCCAGGCTTCAGTGTTCTACAAGTGAAGATTTCCATGATCTTCAACATAGATGTCATAGTTGAATTTACATTAAAAAAGTCGGTTAATCTCAAAGTTAGTTAAGAAGAAACATCCAATCAAGAAGCTTAAAATTCAAGTTAAGTTACTCCCTTAATGGCTGCTAAAGGCAAAAGCTAATGACAGCATGGTATAAGAAACCAATAAAAGATCCAGCATTTTTAATAATCTCACTTTTGACTAAGGGTCAGTTTTGCACTCTTTAATCAGAATCAGAGTCAGAATCAGCTTTATTGGCCGAGTATGTTCACAACATACAGGGAATTTGGTTTGGGCAGGTGGTGTTAACTCGCAGCATGGAGGGAAGCAATACGCTAAACAAAACTAAACACAAATAATTAAATATGTACACCTATACAGAAGAAATAAAAATATAGAAAAATAGATATATACACAAATCAGTGCAAGTACACAATGTAGTGCAAAGGACGGATGAGTATCCTGTTAGTGTGAGTGTATGATTATTCAACCGTTATTTACCAAAGTTATGGCAGTGGGGAAAAAACTGTAAGTAACTATGACACAATTAATTATGTTTCAAACGCTGCGCCATGTTAGCTTGGTAATGTAATCATGTGTGAGATTACAGAGATGAAAGGATTTTTGGACCCCTCTATTTTTCCTGTAAAACTGCAAATATGAAATGTAATATGCAGATTACCGTGAGTTCTGTCCCTCAGATGTCTGGCAAGAAATCATGTTACTTTTGACACTTTATAATCTCTCTTATGCACCATCCATACACTTAGTACCTCATGGCCTTTTCCTGCCACCACACTCAACCAAAGTTTGCATCTTTATTTGTGAAGTACAAACACAAAATTTCTAGATTTTAAACGAGTCAGTGAAGATCGAACACATCATATCCAATGCTGTTTCTGTTGTCAGGTTTCCAGAGAGAGCTGTGTCTGTGCTCCAGTCAGGCTGTCTGGAGACTCTTCTTCTACGCTCCCTTTATACAGACAAGGAATTCTGGGACAGCCAAGGCGGGGCCCGCGGTCTCAGACCTCTCATTCACACCGTGGAGCACAGAGGGAAGATTCTCCTCAAGCACATCAGGGACAAGAAACTACAGCTGAAGAGGGACCTGTAATTAAGCAGACTGCGGTGAAAAGAGAGAATAAAACATCATTTGTCACACTGATTGGCAAGATGAAGTTTCCTCTGTGTAATCAAAGACAGATCATTCTGCTGCAAAAGAGGTTCTGTGTGAACAGAAACCTAAAGAGATGAAATGGCTCAGTCAGTCAGACAGCAGACAGGCTTGGATGTCAAAAGACACCCCTTTATTAGGTTTTACAATAACTACCCCCACCTTCAGGGTTCATGGAACAATGTTTTTGAATGGAGATTACCTATGACAGTTTGATATTATACCTTTAAGTCCAACACAGTTCACTAAGGTAAAGAGTCTGTGGTCGACTGGCTAAGAGACGCACAGTGTTTGTTTCCGCTGGTTGACATCTGATTGCTTATCAGTGCTCATCAGCCTCATACAACAGTGAAGATTTCTGCTTTAAAATGATGTGATATGTTATGATGACTGAAATGATGTGATAAATATTTGCAAAGAATTTTAAGTGGACAAACAACAAGAGAGGAGAGGGACATTGTCATGCAAGCAAAACTATTCAAATCTTTTTATTTTGGGGGGACATATTTTTTTCCAAAAGAGAGCACAGAACTTTTCAGTCATGCAGGTCTCTCTGTCTTCTAATGTGCAACATGGTTTTGTTCTGTCTATCATGGCAGAAACCTCATCAGAAGCACTGTAGAAGTTTGTTTTTTGCTTTATTTTGTTTAGTTTTTGTGTAATTGTTGCTTCAACCATGAATATTTGACTATGTAGTTTTTTTTTTTTTCCTGTCTGTTTAGTCATAGAATTTGATTGGAGTTTTCATGGGGTGTTTTATTTGGAAAATGGTCCGATTTTCTATGCAGTTCCTTGACCTTTACTATTATCAATTATATTAGCAATTATCATTTGTCGCACTGATTGACAAGACCACATGTCTTTGTTGTAATCAAAGAGAGATCATTCTGCATTCTCTCTGTGTGAGAATGAACTTGGTTGTTAAAAGACACCCAAATAACCCATCACCCTGCAGTTACAGATGTTCTAAAGGGAGAACAATTCCACCAGAAAGTTGGCACTGAAGTAATGTTTTGAACTCAACCTAAAGAGCAATAAATAAAAAAGACAAAGCAGCTGTCCTGCTGCAGGAGGATGAACACCAGCCACAACAATGCAACCAGGAAGTTTTCATATTGAGGGCCCATAACAGATTAACTGATTGTTTAATAACCATTAATACATTTACAATGACTGCCTTAAGACAGAGTGTGCAGAAGTGCAGTAATCTGCAAAGCTGGTCTGTGTTTGTCTCAGGAAAAAAAAACACTGACTAACAGTCATCGAAACATTACCATCGTAACATCAAAGTGCACATAACGGACAAAGTGACTTTGCTCTGGAAACAGAATCGGACACACGCCCCAAGCTGATGAGTGCGTCAGTGAGCTTGTCGTGCTGGCAAAGAGCAGCACGCAGACCCTCATGTTCCGAGTCTCTTATTCATGCTAATTGCTTGATCATCTGTGCCAAATGAAACACCCCTGTAGCTCTGTCTGCTGATAAGGGATGCTTGTCATTTCAAACATATTCATGTTTTTTTTACTCAGTCTTCCAACATCTCACCGAACGTTGCCTCACAGAAGGGAAATGTGAGACAAATTATTCCCCGGCTTCTTCACAACAGCCAAGTGCTGATTTTTTTTTCCAAATGATTCAGTGGAAAGTAGCATGGTCTATCTTCTTTTAATTTAATATTTTTACTGAGAGCCGACATCAGATCCAGTTATTGATTTGGATGTCTGTTTTCATGAGATAAGCTTTTCTGCTTTAATCGAGGGATTAAAAATGACTGTCAGCGTAAAAGCTTCTGGACTGGATCCTAGAAGTCTTTTGATAAAAATGGACCAAATATATACAAGATTTTTTTAAATGTTTTTTTAAAAGTGGCTGTCCTTGCACATTGTTAACATGCATTGCAGTGTGTAAAAGCAAAAGATGAGAGAAAAGGGATGAAAATAGGGTGAAAATGAAGTGTCATTAGGAAAGGAAAAGAGCCGAAGCTTTTCTGTCTGGGCAACACGTTTCCAAAGCTGAACTGTCACTAAACATTCTTTGGTATCGGGGTCTTGTGAAAAGCACAAATGATTTTACTTGAGGCTGTTTTATGCCTTACACGCTCTGAATTACAATCCAAACCATATTGAAAGTTCATGGATTAATGACATTTTGTATGGCTCCCTCTTTCATCGCTGAATAAATGGCTCTAATGAGAAATGGTTCAGATGTGTGATCCTCTCTTTATCCCCACTTGATCTCACTTACATTAAACATTTTGCTTTTTTCATGTGTCAGAGCATCAAAGTGTGCTGCCCACCACTCGTTTTAGATTGCATTAATTTCTTTGCCCCTATTCTAACACATTTCTAGATGAAAGATGGATTATATGGTATGATCCTTTAGCAGTGCAGCCTACATGCTGCATTTTTTAAGGATAGTGGTTCCAAATAGCTTGATTTTGATTTAAAACCTACAAGTGAACAGCACTAAGAATAGAGGCATTATATGACCAGTAAAAACTGTTTGACATTGATTATAATGCTAGACCTCAGAAAATCCATTTATATGGAGAGTAAGGAGGAGAAAAGTGCAGAAAAGCCAGAGATTCTGTGTAAACTTGTTGAAGCATCGACCAAAGTTCCTGATTCTAATGGAAATTCACATGAAAAGCATTTCCGAAGTGACTTCTGTTTTATCAAATTGTATCAGTCCAGGGCGGCTTGCATAGTTTCCACAGAAAGACATTCAAACACTGAATTTCCTGTAAACATGGTGAGCAGTACTGCAGTGAGTAATCAGGGCTCACTGTGAAGCATGGGGAAGGTTTTTTAATGTGGATTCTCAGGAACGTCCCCCATTATAACCTCTGCCAAATGCTTTTCTTCTATCCTAAGTTGGTATATACCGCTTACTGTTCAATTGTATTTTTATGCTATGAAAGTGTATGTTATGAATATATGATTGCTTCATATGAATGTCAAAATGCTACTCCAAAGCGTTCACAATGTTAAAGTTACATCCATCCTCTCCTAATAGTCTAAAGTCAGCAATGAGGGGAAGAAGTGTCCATGAAAGATAAACCAGCATGCAAGTGAAGCCCCCATCACCTCTCCACCATTTATAGCTTAATAATAATAATAAACATTACGTAGTATTGTAATGTTGGTGATAAGTGATGATAGTGTTGCCTTTACTAAAGGAAGATACGAACCCAATCCAATCCAATCCAATCCAGTCCAATCCACTTTATTTGTATAGCACATTTAAACAACAAAAATGTCTCCAAAGTGCTGTACATAGAATCCTAAAAAACAATAAAACAAACATTACCATATAACAATAAAGAATAAATAATAATAATAATAAAATACTACCATTCTGAACCCTTAATTCTTGCAGAGCTTGTGAAGTGGCAAGTTCGGTTGATTGGTGAGTCTACCACTCTGAGGAATAGATGAGATATTTGATACCAACATTTGTGCCACGTAGAGGATTTGGAGTTTAATACCTTTGGCAATTCTTTGACTTTTCTTCCAAATGCCATCTTGAAAATTACTTTGGTTAAGTGTTTTATTATTAAAATGTTTGTTCACTGTTCACATCTAGAATTAGTGCCTCCCCGCCATAAACTCAAAAATACAAAAATACCGTTATACAGTTACAAGTTGTTTTTTTATTAAATTAGTCTTATTTCCATTGTGCTGCACATGTATTAGTTCATTTTAATGTGCATATGTGTGTATGTGTGTGTGTGTGTGTGTGTGTGTGTGTGTGTGTGTGTGTGTTGGAGAGGAAAGACAGAGTGAGGAGACAGAGAGAGATGGATGGCAAACACAAACAGCCACTCATCCATGACTCATCCCTAATGGCTATCATCATGGAGCAGTTTGTCGAAGGTCATTATGTGGTGAAAAGGAAAAAAAAGGGCTATTATAAGAGATGGAGGCGAGGCACAGGTCAGCTGTCTCTACCTTGAGGCTGCGCGATGAACATGTGAATCACCAGCCAGCTGTCTGGGAAAAAAAAGAGGCCATGCAGATAATGAGAATATTTTTCCTGCCTTATTAAAACAGTATCATATTTTGAATCAGCTAAATTATTGATACTATTACTGCGGGCACATTTATCCAAAGTGACTTCCAGGTTCATAAGTGCACACAACCAAAGTGTGGATGTGCTGTTGGCCTCTAGCCAGGACACAGAAGAGATTTAAATTGCCTTTCTTGCCCTGACAGGAGTCACACTGATGTTTTTATTGTCACTGTCACATGGTGTCACAGCTCGGTTGCCAATCTCAAGAGGATAAGTCCTGACTTGACTGGACTTACATAGTGTGAGCCAGTCTTATGGTGTACAGGGCAAGAACACCAACATTTTGATTTAACTCTGAAAGCAAAAACAGAAACTGAAAAAGAAAAAAACTTGAATTTAAGCACTTATGATGGAAAAGGCTGTATCGTCATCAGGTTTGGAACTGATGACTGATTGCAGGGGGAAGGACCAGTAGTGGGCCTCTGGATGGATTAAAGGTTGTATGGAGATACAATAGATGCAGGGTAACTTGTAGAAATAAAAGAGTGGAACAAAGAAAAATACAGTGAGGTATTCTTTTTCAGCAGCCTGTTCAGTATCAAGGATACTACCATTAATATCTTCTTGTTCATCCTCACAAAATTTGAGCCAACAATCCTTTTTATGGATAATGAGTGGAGGCAGAAGAGTCTGGCCATGTTTGTAATGCCCTGAAATAGTTTTGTAGTAATTATAGGTGGCTATAACTGTGTTCCACATTTGCACTAACGCTGGTAATGATCAGGTTACATCACCTCTTTAATATCTCTGGATTTTTTAAATACAACTTTTGTTATTACAACCAGCAAGGCAAACAGACATAAAGCAGACAGACTGTAAGCTTTTAAAGCACCTGGCAGGCAAATCAAGCCTGAGTGGCGGAAGCCCTATTAAGAGGATGGTAAGGAGGTAAAATAAACCAAATAAACAAAAACATTCTCAGTTGCCCCTGCTGGTACCGTTTGCTGCATAAAATGAGAACATTCTGTAAAGTAGTTGGGACTCTCTCCTTTTAGGAACTCCTCAGGGTGCGAGGCAGTGGGCAGTTGCAGAGATGGTCACAAGCTGAGCACTGCTGTGGTGGACTTCTCTCCAGAGAACCAGAGAGTCACCACTATGTGACTCTGTCGGGGGGGCTCTTCATTTAGTCTGTGCTTGTTACCAGAAACCTTCTGAAAATCTGACACAAATGTTAGCTTCAATATTTTCAGGGAAAACAAGAGAAAGGAACAGCAGAGAGAAACAAAGCTGCTGTGTCAGAGTTTGGGATACACTCATCAGTGTGCAGCCATCAGAAACATACTGCCGTGAGTGTGTTAAGTAGGTTTTCCATTGATATGTTCACATGATTTTCTGCCCTGGGGGAGCAGAGTACAGCAGTAAAGTGAGGTGGCTCCACACCACACTGGTCCCAGTGTGGGTCCATCCCAGACAGCAGAGGCGGCAGGGCCCGAGGCTGAGCCGGCAGAGCAGACCTCTGCCACTGTGGCACCTCCAAGTCCAAACTCATTCTCGCCTTTAGTTAAACAGGAGTTTAGGGCTGCAACAATGAGCTTCTGCTTTAATATGCTTCTGTTTCAAACTGAATATTGCTTTGTCTTTTCTTCGAGAGTTGCCAGACTTTTTCAGCTCATGTCAGAATGTCAGAATATAAATTATGACTAACAAGATAACATATTTGTGGCTAACACAGAGTATTGTTAGCTAGCAACTCACCACTCACACAGCAGGCATACAAAACAAACACTTCAAATGGTACACTAACAAACAGATGGATGACTCACTTTTTGCCTTCAAAACACTCTCTCTTTAAACTCTGTCTCTCGCAGAAGAAAATATCCTTTGACTTCCCTGCTGCTGAGAAAGCTTCTTTTCATGAGATTTCTGTCTAGTTTGTTTCATTTTAAGCACTTATACTGAACACCTCCCTCCATAAAACACACTGAGGCATGATCCTTCATTCAAGTAGCTCGGTGATGTCAACATTTATGAACTCCTTGCATTTTCGTTTCGACATCACACCGCCAGTGAAAGGGAATCAGGATTACACTTTAATGCCAAGCCACCTCATGAAAAGCAAACACATTTTTAGGTCCCCTAAGATCTGAGACAATGGCAAGAAAAAAGGCCTTCTTCTGTTTTAATTTTTAAAAAATGACTTCACATATCACAACACTGCTGTGCATAATATTCAGCTGATTGGAAACTCAAGAGACCCTTAGTTAGTCAGACCCTTAGACCTTGGTTTTGAAAATGACGCTCTAGTTAATTTCATTTGGATACATTAATGTGATGGAGAATTGAATTTTAATCAGAATTTTAAAGAACAAATTACTTCCAAAGAAGATAAAATAATTATTATGCAAATGATACTGACAATAGATACTTGGATACTATGTCACTGATAAAGTAATGGTTTATTTAAACAAATTGCTATTTTCATATTTTAATTTTAATGTCCCTATTGGCCCTTTGTTTCATTGTCACTGTCAGGAATAAGTAAAAATATAATATTTCTTATTTGAGAGTCATGTCTGAAGGTGTGACAGTGACTGGTTTCATGCTGGTTCTGATACATTCAGACGCCAGCACATTTAGCACAAACAGCATGAAAGTATTCCTTCATTTCTGTGATTTACATGAGGAGAGTGAAACTCTGTCAAGGCTGCAGAATAGAAGTCTCGAGCCTGATCCAGAGAATTCAACTCTGCAGACGGCATTTTCATTTGATATGAACCCAACCCACTCTAACTAATTACTGCTCCATTTATGCATCACACTTTCAGCTGTGGTGATGACTGCTGCAGGCCGCCAGCGATTAAAGAATATTTACACACTCTCTGCATATGCCCATTAGCTAATTATGATGTTCCTGCAGCAGGCAACAGTGAGCCAAAAATAAAGGCTGTGTCAGACAGCTCAGCTGCTCCCTAACTTCTAACATTGGAGCAGGGAAAGTGGATCACAGATAGGTCAGTGCCTCAAGCCTAAACTGTTCTGTTTTTTTTGGGGGGGGGTTTGCACCCTGATTTATGTTCTCTTTCTCCTGTCTTATCTGTTCCTTCTTTAGCCATTCTGAGCTCTGCTTTCTGAGCAGTGCATCCTGATTTTAAATATGACAGCTTCTCTGCTAGGATCTTGTGATTAGGGCCCTCGCTAACAAGCTTTGATAAACAATCTTGAACAGGATATCCATGTTAACCAGAAAGGGGACAAAAGTTAAAAAACTATCAGTATTTCTAGCTAAGCTTGTTAGCCACATACGCACGTTAGCCACAGATCACATCTGGAGGTGGTCTGAGCCACATATGGCCAAACCTGGCCACATTTTTTACCAGCGTGTGTACGGCAATGCTGCCACTTTGAAGGAAATCCTGACGTCTCCAGTGTAAGTCAGCTACACACCATGACCTGCTGTCTGATTTTTATTCGGTTCACAGTGATGTAAAATACATGTTTGTCCTTCCTAACTCTGCCAAGATAAGCAACAGATGATTTAGAGCAAGCTGTCTGTTTTAACCGACTCCGCCGCTGAACCAGTAAAGTGTTCCCACACCCCCTGGAAATCTGGGAAAAAGTGGAGCAATTTCCAGACATGGAAAACACAGGAAAGAGCGACTGTAAAATGTCCTCAAAATTGTTTGTAATTGTATATACACATTTTGAATTCAATCATTCATAATAAGGATCATTTTAAATCATTTTGTCAAATGCTAAAAATGGTTGAGTGTTTCAGTAGTAGGTGGTATTAGTGGAATGTTTTCCATCGTATGGTCAAAACTCTGTGAACATCTCAAGTCATGTTGCATTGTAGCACATGCAGGTTGAATAGTATTACAACATAAGCGGCTGAAACTCTGGGATTATTAGTCATTGTGGACTGGTAACTGCAGCAGATTTTATTCAGTCTGAACAGTGATGTTGCTTTCTTCCAAACCAGCTTTCTTTTGCCTGCAAAGGCTAAGGTTGGTGATGTAACTTTGGCTTAAAACAATGGTTTAAAATGTTCACTGTTATTGATAAAAGAGTTGAAAATTATTGAAAGTTAAATGAAGGTCAAAGCGATGAATTAGAGCCCAACTGTATGTCAAACACCAGCTAAATACTGGCTAATGGTAACAGCTACTTTTTAACTTTGCAAACAGTGTCTCTTAAAATGAAAAGTCTTGTTAAAGACTCCACTCAATATTACTTAGTTAGTGTGGTGGGAGTCAGTAACAGTTTACAATCCTACCAATATTTTAGGAAACAATTTATGCTGGTGATGTTCAGGCAGTAATGATTCAAATGAATCTAAAGGAAAAAGGTATTTAGGACTTTGGTCAGTTGTCTGAATGTTTGTCATTTATTTGGATTTTTTGTTCTGGATATTAAATCAATGATCAATCAAGTCACATGCAGGACTTAAGGAATCCCAAATTTCTATGCTGACACTGCTAACTGTGAGGCTACTGCTCACAACAGAGTCCAACTGTGGGCAAACAGTCCTTAAACAGTCAAACTGGTAATTGCTACAAACTTGAGGATTTGCCTCCTTGCAAGCTCGCTCTTGTGATAACAGCGTTGGAGCTTGGGACCACTGATGAGCCCCGAACAAATAAAAACAAGATTAAATATTCAACACAGACAGAACGAGGAAACACTGTGTGGAACAAAATGTTTTTTTTTTCTCAAACCACACTCCCCTCACTGCTCACTCATTATCCCTCAGTGTGGAAAGTATTAACTAATTGTGGCAGAGTTTCAGGCCTGGAGCCAGACAAATGAATTGAGTTGATAGAAACAAGTTGGAGACGTCAGCTGTTTCTTGTCCCAAAATTAGTAAGCCTCCACCCAGGAGCTTTGCCTGAATACACTGTGTGCTTATTGCCACAATAGAACATGCAATGAAATGCTATGAAGAGGAAAGGGCTTTTGGGTTTGGTCTCCATTTTTGCACAAGAAAAAAGAGGCTAATACTCTGTGTATTTAAAAATTCAATATACTGCTTACAAATGCGTATACCGTCTCCTTAATGCAGTTTAGGTTCACTCTTTCACAGCCTTAGCTCCTCCCCTAGGCTCTGCAGTGTGGATTGTTCTCCAGCATTCATGTGAGCACACCATGTGGTCCTTTGATATCACTCTGCTGCTGCCTGTGCACATTCATGTGGAGGTGACTGCTGCTCTCTCTCTCTGCTGCGCCCCGTCACTTCTTTACAGGTGAGCGCTGTGACAGAGGCCAGCACATTAGCCCCCTCCTGTCACATATTAACCACATGCCTGCAATGTGACAGCAGGCGCTGACCTACAGTCTGGATACAAGCACTCAAGTGGCTGCTTATGCTCGTTTGTGTAACACTGTATACCTTTCCCTGATCCAGCCCTGTTAATGCTGTTATATAGGTTTTGGCTACCGGGGGACTTCCATGACACACTGAGCTCCTTTCTCTTCTTCTTCTTTCTCTCCATCTGTTTCTGCCTCATGTGCTATTATGGCTTTGTTACTAACTTGCCACCTTCTCAGGAGTTTTTCTGCTTTCTCGTCTCACAGGTGTTATTCTTTAAAGTTTTTAAAATTACAGGGTGTAAAATAAAACTGCTCTATGAGTAGTGTCCTAAAACATCAACTGTTGTGATAAATAAAATGGCCCTTTATTCGTATGTGTCTCTGGCTGCTACTTCAATTAACTCTCAAGCATTTAACACAAGCTGCTCTGAGCCAAATTTCACCTTAGAATGTTTTAGCCTTAATTTAGCATCAGCACTACTTTCACGCAGTAAATATAAGAGTAAATGTACAGGTTTTTATTAGAAAAAATGGTTGTTTTTTTTTTTATTTCTGTGTAATCCATCTTAAAAGGAAAGATATTTTATTTTCATGGTGCACTTAGAGGCAGTATTTCAAGCTGCAAACACAAAGCAGTTGCCTTCTTACACATCCAGCAGACACATTGCAGCGTTCACATTCACATGAATTGGAGTTTTTGTGTCCATCCAATGAATGTAATGCCAGTTTAACATCACACTATAGTTCTGACTGTTCAGAGGAATAAAAGACTGCATGATTGAGAACACAATTGATTACAGTACACATTAGACATCAATGAGGTTTTAAAAAAACAACCCTGAAGCGAAACACAGATTAAGCAGGTAAAGGTAACAAGGAAAGCTAATAAGGCCACAAAAACAAAAAATAATAATAGGAGGGAAAGAAAAGGTAATCCAAAGAGAGAGAAAGAAAAAATGAAGAAAACCGCAAACCAGCATAACAAGAGGTGAATGGGCAGGAACGGGAGTGAATGCAAGACCAAAGGACAACAACAATAAAAAAAAAAAAAACGGCACAGAAACAGCCTTCAAAACAGAATAAACTGACAAATGACACAGAGAGATACAAAAGAAGAGAAAAATGGCAGCAGGTGAAAGTCGCGAGTTATCAAAGAGGGTAGGGAAGCAACAAGGAGGGGTAACAATAAGGGACAACAAAAGCTTGACAAAAGAAACTACCAAAATAAAACAGGAAATAAGTGATGTGAAAACTCAAGCCATGACAAAATGCTTGTATGTGCCTGATGAATATATCTAAACCAGTGTCACTGTGTCAGAGCAATGACATCCTTTTGTTTTCTCAGTATGGCAGCCACTAACTACAAGTGTGTTAAAGTGTCATTCAGTCCCTCTGTAAGATACTTCAAGAGATCACAGTCCTGAGTGTATGAATAATGAAAAAAAGGCCCGTCTCCTCCTGTGGAAAACAGGCTCAGAGTGACATGAAATCACCCTGGCTCGTCTGCTTTGGACTCAGAGTCGAGACTATTGTTGCCTGAAGAGCTGCCAACTAGGTTGGCATAGCTGATTCTGCGGACTCCTGCACTGATCCTGTGTCTGTAGCATGGCAGCCTGTCAGCCGCTGACTTCACTGTTTCCTTTAAGCTGCTAAACACTGCCAGAGCAGAAGGTTATTATGCCAGTGTTGCTTTCAGTGCTGTGAAGTTTTCCAGCATTATGGTCAGCACTGTATTCATTTCACTGCAGAGGATTTCACAGTCTATACGTATCAAACAAAAAACACTTGGCAGCATTCTCAAAGTCATACTTTAATGTATTTCATGTAATCTTGGCTGAAGAAGTCCCATGTTAAAGAGAGACGTCTGCAGGTTCACCTGAGTAACTTCTTCCATAATGTGTGATTGAGTTTGTTCGGGTTTCTAAGAAAAAGCATCTGTTTGTTTGCTTGTTCTTGCATTAATATCTTTACATTTACATTCATACATCTTAATACCAGTACACAGTACAAGGACAGCAATCTATAACTGTGTCCTTGTCTAAGCAGCTTATATTGCAGCTTTCAGGCACTTGTAACGGAGGACAATGGAGGATTCAGACAGAGGAGAACCATCAGCCAGAAGATTTCTTCTTTCATTATATTCAACGCTGAACAGAAGAAGTTGTATTTTGGCTTTTCTGACACTGATGAACAGATAAGACCCTTAAAAGCCAAAGTGAAAATAGACCTCCACAAATGTGATAGACATAGAGTAAAATGGTAAAATACATTTGCATAAGGATTAACCTCCTCTTCATCAGTATTTAGTAGATGCAGCTTTGATAGCAGGTCCAGCCCTCAGTCTGTGCTGTGCTGTGCTGTGCTGTGCTGTGCTGTGCTGTGCTGTGCTGTGCTGTGCTGTGCTGTGCTGTGCTGTGCTGTGCTCTGACTGCTGGCTGATTACAGGGGTGGGGCTTCTCTCAGTGCTCAGTACTGACCTTCACTCTGATTTATGATTTCCTCCTCACACTCAGTTTCCCTTCCATCCTCCCTCTTCTTACATGCATGCAGTATATCAGAACTTGCCTCCAGCTGTATCTCGCCCTCCTCTGAACACAAGCAGGGCCACCCTGCGTCCAGTGCCGACATCACTGTCTGTAAACAAACGCATGATGTGTAACAGATGTGTCAGTTCATGTCCTTGTTAATGCTACGTTTTGGCTGTTGCCTGGCGCCTGAATTTGAAACACATGATGGAAGTCAAAGTTAAGAGATTCCAAAAAAACAAGATATGTGTAAGTTTTTTTCAATCACCCAAACAGTGTATTACACAGATTCATTTTTGTCTGACTGTCTTGAGTAATAAACTGTTTACATAACCTGTCTCACATGATTAGTTGACCTAGCACTCTACTCCAATAAAAAATAGGAAGTAACATTTATCTCTGGCTGGCCCTGTCTGTTAATTGAATGATTTATCACTTTCATGCTGTAAGTTTTCTTTTCCCTTCACCTGTCACTTTCTCTAGACTTAAGTTTAATACAGATCTGTTTACTGGCTGCTGTCTAGTAGTAGGTATCTTTGGTCATTTCGAACAGGAAACCCATTTGAGTTGTTAATTCAAAACTACATGTGCATACAATACTTGCGTATGGTGTATGGTATGGTGTAGATCTTCTATACTCATGATAAGATAAGATAAAGATTGACTGATTAGATCCTTGTACTTCTGTTGTTATAACTGAATAAGCTTTATTGTGGTGTGACATATTCATTTAATGTTTAATGTATGTGAGAAGTGGCTTAAAGGTACAGTTTGCAGGATTTAGAGGTGAATATGGCAAAAATTGCACATCGTATTTTTAAGTATGTTTTCATCAGTGTATTGTCCCCTGAAAATAAGAATTATTGTGTTTCCATAACCTAAGAATGAGCTCTTGATCTCTTCATAGTGACTCGGTCCCCTTCCACAAAGTTTGGCAAGTTAAATTTGCCATGTTTCTATAGTAGCACAGAGACGACAAACTTAACACTGGAGTGCTTTTCATGTTTTTCACAGCTTAGTAGAGTAATGGTCTGATGAGGCATCTGGTCCATGACCACACCTAGTACAGTTGTGAAAGTTAATATTTTAGTCATTACTGCATTATGATTCATGTTTTTTTTTTTTTAACAGAGGTATAGTCTGTGGAAAAGAGCTGATGAAGTGAAGAAAGACAAAGGAGGCCAGTGTGGTTCACCTGCTGTCTACTAGTCCTAACCCTGAGTGACCCTTCTGCCTACTTTCTTCTCCCATTACTTCAAGAGGAGGCTGGGTTCCCTCTGGGTGCAAGAAAACAACATGTGCCAAAGCAGGAGAGGACTTATTGCAGCCCCATAAACAGCCAAACCTCTTTTGAACCTCCCTCTCTAGTCTGAGGACCCTCCAAATCATCTATATTGCCCACTGGCCAAGATGAAGAAGGTGGCAACATGGTCAGCAGAGGATGTCTCCGACTGGCTGAGCAAAGAGGGGATGCCGGAGTACACTGACGCTCTCCGTCAGACAGACGGCCCTGCTCTGCTTAGGCTCACCAGTGCAGATTTCCAAATGCCTCCCCTCTCGCTGGTGTCGTCTGATGGTGGGCAGCAGCTGTTGGAGCGAGTGGAGACGCTGCGAATCGAGACTCATATTGAGGCTCACAAAAATGGCCATGCCAATGGCCACGTTGGTGGGCTACCTAATGGAACTAGCAAACCTCTGAGAAATGGCACATTGGGGGTAAAGGACTTCAGGATGGAGATGGTCCACATCCCAATCCCTATAATGGAAAAGACACACTCCTCATTCCCTGCTGAATGGGGGAAGACTGGCATAGCGTTCATCTATGCAGTGATATGCTTTGTTACCACGACTGTTGTCATTTCAGTGGTCCATGAGAGAGTCCCTACAAAGGAACACACCCCACCCCTGCCTGATAAGTTCTTCGACCTGTTTGACAGGGTGGAGTGGGCCTTCTCCATCTGTGAGATTAATGGCATGCTGCTGGTGGGACTCTGGCTAATACAGTGGATTCTGCTCAAATACAGGTACAGTCAAGTTTAGTCATCTATATGTGTATATAAATATTTTTTTTTAGTTTTTATCTTTGCAACCAAATGAGAATGTCATAATATACCTTCCTCTTTTATTATTTTCAGGTCAATAATAGGCAGGCGGTTCTTTTTCATCGTGGGCACACTCTATATGTACCGATGTATTACAATGTACATCACTACTCTGCCTGTTCCTGGGATGCACTTCAAATGTTCTCCAAAGGTATAATGCATGCGCACTTTTATTTCTCTTGCCATTTTTGGCTGGTTGACCATGAAAGGCTTCTTTCTTACTCAACTGCCATTGGCACAAATGTGCAGAATGAGCAAAATCAACAAAAAAGCGTTCCCTTTTGTAAGCTGAAAGCCTCTGAGTGCTCTCAAACCACTGATTGTAAGATATTAACTATACTTTTTTTTATAAGTCAGAGGAGCGTTGCATGCTTTTTTTCCCATAGTTTTCCCAGCTTCTATTAGATAATGTTAAGATTGCTGTATAAGGACAGCAGTTTCCTGTTTTCATTTTTGTTTTCTTAATGCTCCAATCCTGGAAATATAGAATATAAGGTATGTGTGGTCTGTGTTCTGCTAGATTATGAAATTTCAACAAAATGGATATACACTCATCAAAAAATTGCTCACAAGTAGCACTGGTGGGGTAAAAACCTTAGTATAAAGTCAAGAAAAATATCTGCCATCAGAAACGCTACCAAGGTTCAGACAGCTTAAGTTTCTGTTCTCTTCTTTTGATAGAGCGCCTCCCCAACACACACACACACACGCACACACTTACTTCCACACTCCCACACCCAAACTTGCTGTCTAGTACGGATGTTGTGCTGCTCCCTTGTGTGGCAGAAAATGTGAACAACAATGGAGGTTGTTTGCTTTAACAAAAGAGAAGTTTATATGAGTGTTCAGGCATTGTGTTAATATTTAATCCAACAATTCCAGATTGACTACTGTAGAGGAAGTAACTCACATTTTACTTTGACAGATGATGATTCCGTTTACAAAACATGTATATACCCTAATACCGTGCAGCATTACAATGTGTGGTGATGCTGGATGCTTAAACATTCTTCATACACTGCATTTCTCTTTACTTTGAAACCTCAAATACATTTTGCTGCTCAGACATCTGTTCTCTCTTTAAGGTTTGATTGCAGGAGTCATATCTGTAATCAAGTATTTTTACATCATATTAAAATATTTTGTCAAGATGCATTTGTAAATGACATTACAGTGTAATGTTTGTAGCCTAAGTCAAAATATTTGATGTCAGATGTATAAAAACTCAAAGGGTTCTGACCTCACCTGTGATTAAGAAATAAACATTTCTGTCCGGATTAGTTTATATTATGCTACAATATTCTTTCTACTCCTCATATTCTATCTTTACAATCATACATTTGCTAAGAATGAATGGCTGTAATAAAAGTACTTGTGCTTTAATCAATAATCTCCAGATGAAAGAATGTAATGAGTGACTGTGTTTCTTTCAGCTTCTCGGGAACTGGGAGGCACAGATGAGGAGAGTTATGAAGATGATCGCTGGTGGGGGCCTATCCATAACAGGTTCCCACACCATGTGTGGAGATTATTTGTACAGTGGCCACACCGTCATGTTAACACTAACGTACCTCTTCATCAAGGAGTGTAAGTTCCATTGTATTTCTATTAGAGTTTAAGGTTTTAACTCAAGCCTATCATGACATTTGTTTTTCATTGGTAACTAATTTTAAAATTTTTCTTTTTTTGATTTTATATATGAATCATCAATATGAAGCAGACTTTACTATGATCAGTTTAGATATCAAAGAATGATACGAATCAAAATGGTGGGTGGCTGTTGAATCAGGTGCCTTTAAAGGCAGTGAGTAAGCAAGTTAGTTTTCATGTGCTTTCACACACTGCTACTCCAGTGATGTATGTCTCTCCTCAATAAAGTGAGGTGCTCCTTCACCTCTGCACGCTTCTGTAGTTTCAGAAAATTTAGAAACAGGAAATGGAGAGGAAATGTTGCACCATCCAGTAATATATGTCAGCTGCATGTTTGAACTTTGCTCTGTAGCGTGACCGCATTTTTCGTGCTTCATTTCTGTTGTCTCAATTCTCTGGTTCACCCACTTCACTCAACACAAGGGTCTGAAGCTGAGCTTGTAAATGCTACTGGTAGTATGTGTTACAGATAAGGACTTTATCTGGTGCCATGTGAGTTTGTGCGTTCTCAGCCTATACAGATAATATGGGTTGTTAATCTGTTTGTGAAGTTCCTTTACTTTGATAAGAATTCTTTCCTCTGACATGGAACTGCAAGGATTTCCCAACAAGTTTGCAAAGACAGTCCAGACTATTACAGCGGTGACATCTAGTGGTTAAATGTAGAACAGTTTGCCAATTTTTTCGGCATGAGAGCTACAGTGCCCTGTTTGAACTTCTGAAGTTAAAAAGTTTTCCTTTTCCTCTTGGCCTATTTTGCTATTGAGCTTTGATCTTTGCCTCTGATGTACTAAAGCTGCTTGATTTAATTGGCAGATTCCCCCAAGAGGTTCTGGTGGTATCACTGGTTTTGCTGGACGTTGAGTGCCGTGGGGATTTTCTGCATCCTTCTGGCACATGACCACTACACTGTGGATGTGGTGGTTGCATACTTTATCACTACACGCCTCTTTTGGTGGTACCACACTATGGCCAACCAACAGGTGAGTGCAACATGCTCCAAAAGTTAAAACAATTTTTGTTTAATTAAAAAATCCATAGAGTAAGTAAAGTAAAAAGTTGTTGTTGTTTACCTTATGATGAACAAACTGGAACCTGTTTTGCAGTTTTCAGAATATGAACAGTGGATTGTTTAGGTTGCAAATTTCACCATGTGAGTTACTGTGTTCTTAGTCTGATATAGACAAAAAAAAGATTGCTACTCCATCTTCAAATTTTGTTAACTGAGCCACAAGTTGAAAAACTACAAGACATGAGAAGATTGATACCACTCTTGTATCTTAAATATAAAGGTACAACTGAAAATAGTCTGATATATAACAACCCTTTTGTCTTTGAAACCTCACCTTTTTATGATCTGAGACATGATGTGTCAGTCAGTCAGCTGGTAAGCGGATCTTGGAGCATGGCTGGTTGTTGCAATTTGTTTGCCCCCTGTCTTCAGTCTTGCTGGTCCTGACTGTTCATAATACAGACACAAGAGTGGCGTCATTCTTCTTACCTTGCTCTTGGTAATAGTCCGAAAAACATTTTTTCCAAGTTGTCTAGCTCACAGTTCACAGAAAGTACTAATACAGCTGACGTGATGTGAAATCGGTAGTCCCTGAATAATTTGAAATAAAAATGAAGCTCAAAACAACTTGTATGAAAAAATTTGCTTGCGATATGTGATAACCCCTCTAACAGTATTTGTGTCTTTTGTTTCAGTCGCTGAAGGAAACGTCACAGAGTAACCCATTTTCCCGGGTTTGGTGGTATAGACTTTTTCAATACTTTGAAGAGAACGTCAATGGCACAGTCCCTCGAAACTATCAACTGCCTTTGTCACTGCGATCATTGCAGTGGAACCGTGGTGTGAAATACAGCAAACTGGACATCCAGTGACCCTCTTCATGTCCAAGTGGGAGAGGACTATGACTTCAATAAGTGCTGTTTTTACCCATGGTAGATGGCACTGTTAAATGTAGCGCGCTGTCCTTTCACCTCTAGTAACAGACACATCCCTGTCCAAATGGGTAGCACTGTGACCCACCTAGATTTTTTTTTTTGTTTTCATGTGTGTATGTAGATATATATTGTTTTTTTTTCTTGTCGTCTTTCTCTCTAATGTATTTGTCAACACAGAGCACTAATTTATATTTGTTATGTCCTCCTCTCTTCGTGGGCCACAAAACAGTTTCTGCTTTTGTAGCAGATTTATGAAGCATTTCAACAAACTTCTACAACTTAAGCTGTTTTTTTGTTTTTGTTTTTGTTTTGTTTTGTTTCTTGACATAAGGACTCAATTACTTTTCTCCCCTCTGCACAAAACCACAGTTAATGTCTTCATGTTCTTACAAGATTTTTAGTGCAAATGGTGTCAGCTAAATGCTATTTGATAACCAAAATGCCATAAGCATTTTTTTTTATATAGCAAATTACTTTTTGTAAAATGTCCTTGCTAAAATGAGTCAGAGGTGCAAAAAATAATTTTTTAAGTATGTCAAACTTTATTTTTCAAGAGCAAATTATGTCCAAGAAAAGATTTTTAGATTTTTACCTTTTTCAAGATGGATAACTGAGAGCATAAGAATCTAATGTGGTATAACATTATTCCAGTGCCTTTCTTAGCTTGATTGTACAACAGTTCAAGTACTGTGTGTCTTGTGTCTCCATGCTGCGCGTGTAACCACACCGTGGTTTGAGGTGGTACTTAGTTAACAGTCTCGTTCCCATGAATGTAAAAACAACTAAGCCAGCCTTACCAGAGAATTGGTTTTCCCAAAATTAAGCGCAGTGAGTGAAACGTCCCGTTTATTTATTGATGCTTTATGATGTCAGTTTTGTGTTTAGTTGGTTAATGCTGTTCTAACTGGAGAAAATGACTGTTAATTGTATTTTTTAATGTCCACAACATTTCATTTTTACCAATCAGTCTTTAACCAACACCAGCCATATTCAAAGCCTGATCATTAATGCTCATTTGCTGAAGGACACTACTTTATCGGCTAGTTTTACTTTCTAATAGAACATTATCTGCTAAACATCACTGCCTGATGGTAAATTGCATATGAAATGTCTCCGAGGTGCAGAGTGAAGTCATTCTGTACCTCACTCTTTTGCATCATTGCTGCAAGTATTTGCTCAGGAGATAATGAGCCCCTCTCTTGTTCCTCACATGGAGTCCCATTTTGAAATCAGAATTGTCTTCATTACTGTCTTGTCCTGTAAGCTTTTTTGGGGATGAGCTCTAGGGGAAAATGTATGATGTCACACTTATTTTGAGTTTAGAGAAAGTCTTATTTGTGTAAACAGAAGCTTTAGGCAAAGTTTCTGAGCATGTCTGTGATTAATCTGTAAATGCTTTGTATGGTTTGTCAAGTCAATCTGCTGCCATACAGTTTGAAGACAGTGTATCTTTACATTGCCTCCTCAAGTGCGACACCATAACGATCTAAAAGTAGCAAATGCTCAACATGGTACTTGTGTGGGGAGCAAGCTGAGGCATGTTGAACAGAGCTCGTGTTATTTCTGGCCATATGTGTGCAAACAGGATAATATTGATTTCCATGAATGTGAAAACATCTCCTTATTAATAATCTTAATACACATTTTGAATTGTTTTATTGATTTGTGTAATTATGACAGAACTGTAAAGAGCAAGTATCTTACTTTGTATGATTTTCATTTCAAATTAGACTTATTAGTTTTGATCATGAAATACTGCACTAAGCTTTAGACTATGAAAGTTCCAAATAAATAATGTTTCTTTTACTATTTACTAAAGTTGTCATAAGGTGAAGGTGGGAAATATCATGTTTGATGTTAGCTTATGATAACTTTCATGCCAACAAGAGTCTTTCAGCACAGGCTTAGCCTCCTAACCAATTGTTTCAGCCCTACAAAGAAAGGTTTTGTCATTTTTTAAGGAGCAGAAGACTCCTCACACACAGCCATATTTTGATTTGCGATAATGTTTGAAGCAATTGTCCAAACATGGCTCTAATAATGCTTGAGGTCTTTGCTAAGGATGAATGTTTGAGTTAATGTTTCTATTCTAGTTTGCCAATCATGTTGAATTTCTTCCTTTTTGTCTCTTAAGAAATGAAAGTTGGTTATCCTTTTATGTTTGTCACCTTTTGTCCTTTTTTTTTTGTTTGTATACCAGATGTTTGTAAGATATGATAAAGGATTCTACTTGGGACGCTTTTGAATAAAACATTTTACTATAATGTATTTGATTTACTGACAGTCTATTTTTGTCTCAACGGATTACATTCTCATTGTGTCATTTCATTTAGCCCAAAAGATGACGTCATGGTAGACCCGCCAGCAACCAGCAGATGGACACATTGAGTTGCATTAATAAGACTAGTTAGTAAGGGGTGGCCTCCCCTTTCCAAAAAGTGTTATTGTTTCCAGAATGTATTTGTGCTTTCCACCTTCTGCAAGTATGTCTGACATAGCTGATTCTTATTAACACTTCAAACACAAACACTCACATACTGACTTACTTCCTGCAACCTTCTTTCAGTCTTTCTGCAACCTCCTTTGTCATCCACCGGCAGAGGGATACAGCCAGCTAAACATGCGGTGTTTTAAACAAACATCAATTATCCAAACACACTACTTTCTATGTTTCCAGCCCTGTGTAGACACTGTTACAACCCTAGTACACAACCTAAAGTAATGTCCAACAGCATTTAAAATCCTTGAATCCAAAAAAAGTAAGGTCACTTTGTAAAACAATTTTGATGGTTACAACTACTTTTTTTTGACACACTAATTTGAAAACAATACAGAGACAATATGTTTAAAATTTCTGCTCATCGGCCCAATTGATCATTGCAGATATGCACATTTTAATTATGATCCTGTAGCATGTTTAAAAAAAAAATGGGACAGAGATAACAAAAGACAAGGTAAGTTGTAGAGTGCAAAAAAACAACTGTTTTTAATGTACCAAGTTCATTGGCAGCAGGTGATAGTATCATGATTGGGTGTAAAAATGGTCCAGCTTCCTTCTTTTGCAGGCTGTCAAATGGAAACTCCTACTCAGCCTGGAGCAAAAAACAGTGATGTAGGTAACAGTGCTGAAACCTTTTGCCCCCTCAACCTACGAGGTTGTTTGGATGGTTTGGTGAGGCAACATTTTGACGCCACACTTGTGTAGCTCATTTATCTTTAAATACGTAAGGAAAGCTGACTAGGACACAACAGAATGCTATGAAATCCTGCCAAATAAAAAAAATTCAAAACAAATATGTGACAATAATAAATAATGCCTTTTAATTTTACACTTAAAACTCAACAAATCACAACCCCACACTGCATTCTGATTCAGTTTTTCCAATCCTGATTTGTGCACAGAAACATCACCTTCTCCCAACCAAAACTGTACAGAAAAAAAACAAGACATGCAGTTCACGAGGGGCCTTGTCACTTACGTTGTGGAACGGAGTAGTAAACAGTCACGTACTCCGAATTTAGACTCAGGACTGCTTCTTAAAGTCAGGAAAAACAAAATGGACGAAATGGGGCTCTTGCTGCGGAACATAAGATGTCCAACTTATTATTTGCAGATGTCAACCACGTTATCCGCATGCTGTTTACACCCCCTCAGTCATAAATTCAAAAAATGCACAGATTGTATGTTTTGTATTGTATGAGGACTACAATTTTTCATATTGTTGTGCAACCTTATGTTGCCCAAGGATAAATAAATCACCTCTTACTTTGTTAAAGTTACCTCTGGCATTTTCTGCAGTTGCTTGCTGAAACAGCAAGAGAGTCCACACAATTCCCTGGATGAAGAGGGGCATATATTTTCCTGGAGCTGGCTCCTCGGCCAGCTGGAGAATTTGCTGGCACCCTTGAGACACTGTGCTGGCCGGCCAAGCCGAACTCCCACACTCTACTACTGTACACAGTTAAATGAGAGAGAGAGAAGAGCGAGTCTGTGCTCTAAGCATCGTCTAGTTTCAGCTGACTTCATTAAATAGGCCAGAGTGATGCTCTCAAGACAGTTCGCGGCTTAATGTGGCTGAAAATATTTTAATTATGCAGGTGTACAGTCTGTACTGTGGACAGCACACGGGCTGTGTTCTTACTGTTGCCTTGCATTTGATTCATGGTAGAAAAATTATTTTGTGTTGCATATTCTTTTGACTCCAGTAGTTAAAGTAGTTAGATATTATTCAGATTATATTCTATAATATGTTTTATGACATGAATAATGTGTCTGCATGTGAAAAACGCTGCATCTACTCTGGCGTTTTCCTCCCTGCAGCAGCCTGTTTTCCAATCTGGCCACTCTCTACACTCAGCTGTCCGTCAATCATTTTCCTGGAGAAGAAACGTTCTGCTCACAGCTCCTCAATATGTATAAAATATAATAATTTAATTTTTTATAGTTACAAGATGGCATCACAATGCATTCTGCAGCTATAGAGCAACCTACCCCCCCCTCAAGACCGTGAAGCCAAAAGAAACAATGGTCTGATTCATGGGTTCACAAGCAAATTCTATTCTCAGCGGTGCTGTGGTCTTTCGCTGTAATACCATACTTAGTCTGTGAAGACAACATTGTTGGATTG
>JAQNCA010000030.1:23840441-23858524 GCA_029783725.1 Acanthurus tractus
TCCCTGGTGTGTGATTTGGTTCGGCCGAACCAGTATATATGTTCCCTCATGTTTCATTATGTTAGGTCAGTTTGTTCGGTTAATATCTTGTTTTGCTGTTTGAGTATGGTTCTATTTTGTTGACCTCTTTTAAAGGCCTAAGTTAAGTTCTCTGTTTGTATTGTTTGTTGGGTGAATTAAAAAAACCCTATTTTTCAAACCAAACCTCTTGTTTTCCTCATACTTTACTGCTTGGTCCCTGACAATCGGTTTAGAACAGGAAAATGCTCTGAGTCTGTGATGGAGGGCAAAGCGAAACTCTGTTTATCAGCCTGCTTTGTCTCCTGTGGTGTTTTGCAGTCTGGTGTCCTGTGTTTTCTCAGGACTGGAACCTGGAAGTCCTTTATTTTTCTTCTTCCTCTCATTCAGCTAACCTCACTTACTGCTTACTAAGTTAGAGCCACAACACAACGACAGCCCCTTCAGCAATACTGGTAGAACTCTGTTTCCCTTATTCTGACAATCACACCTTTTTTACATTTATCACAACAGCAAGACTCACAGAGTGACATTGAGACGGTCCACTACATTGTCTAGTGAAGTAGTCTGTGCATGTGCACGCTAGAGAGAGAGTAAAAATGGTGCAGCTCTCTTTTACATCCCTGTTGTCTGTTTTCGTGATGTTTTATTCTGTCGGTGGCAGGTGTTTGGTTTCTGTTGTCTTTATATTGCTTGTTGTAACTGCTTGGGTATCTGTAGCTGAATTATTGTTTGTCATTTGAGTTTTGTCTTTTTGTTCTGGTTGGTTGTAGTAAGGCCATAGAGGAGGGTCATTTGTGTATTTGTAAAAATCAAAAATCAATTATACACAAAGGCTGCAAAATCTGATAGAATCGGTCAGACTCATAAAGATGAAAACACAAAAAAGAATATGAACTGGCAAAGGACAATAAAAAAAAGAGTAAATTTGAAACTCTCTGGCTGCCAGTGTAGCTTCTGTTCCAACAAACAGCACAAGTACATCAGATTCTGTGAAACCTGGACGCCTCATATCATGATCTGGTCTCTGCAGAGGCAGCTGGGTCGTGACATCATGTGATGGTCTTTAACGTGAGGAATAAAGGTGAAAAGGCTCCATCTTTGTAAGGGTTACATCTGTGTGAAACATTTAAAAATAGTCATGCGCTGATAAATTCTCTATGCTAATGAAGTGAGAGCTGTTATCATGCAGCCAGTGGCACCGAAAGAAACTCCACCATGAACTTTACGCACTCCCTGCTCTGCCCAATCCCCCAAAGTCACCTTAACCTTTTAACACAGATCAAAGAGGGCCAAAAGAAAAAATACAGAGGGAGACACCAGAAAGCTTTAGTCACAGTTCAAAGCACTGATATGTATATGCGAGCTAAGGAGATAGATAGTGTAAGAGAGGGAGAGAGAGAGAGAGATGAGATGAGATGAAGAGAGTGATGAGAGAAGAAAAGGAGAGAGTCAATGAGGCACAACCCTGACTTCAAACACATAGAGATTAACCTTACACCCTTCCTCACAGCAGCATGCTGTTTCTGTGAAAAGCCTGAAACCCATTAGTGAGTCCGAGCTCTCTTTCAGAGGATCGTGACAGGGGCTGCAGCAACATTGTCTGAATACAAAGCTCACTGGAAAAATCCACCTGAAAACTCCATTCAAATACAGTAGGTCACCGCTGTTAGCTGGGACGGTTCAGGCTTCAGTCGCACTGACGTGTGTTTTCGTTGTGATGTGATCAAGCAAAACAGAAGCACGATTATCAGCAGTCTCACTGAGAGGTAAATATATGAGAGCTGCTCTGCTGTCGGTAAAAAGCAGCACGGTTTGATCTTAATCTGATAAAAATGAGATGAGAATTCTGTTGATTCTTCCATTGCAGCAGTTAATTTGAGAAAAAACTGAAAAACAATGAGCATCTGATCTCCAACAAACCACATGTGCTCGTGGCAGAGAAGTTGTTTGTATCAGGTCATACTAACTTGTGGTGGTGTGGGAGAGTTTTGGGAGACAAAGCACATTGGGAGGATTATAAGGACAGAAAAAGAAGAGATGATTATCAGTCTGCAGTATGAAGTACATGACTCTGTGTGAGAGAAATGAGGGGCAGATATTCCTTTTTGGCTGAATTGATGTACATTTTTTTGTCTTTTCGTTTGATGTTTGAACAGGCAGAGTTCATTTGTATTTAGAATGTTAACCTGGACAACACAGCGTTCAATGCAGGTTCAGAATAAAGGGCACTGAGGAGAGATTTGACAGGGAGACACATAAGGGCAACAGACTGCAGAGCAGCAGCAACAAAGAGCACAAACAGCATGTGAGCTTGACTTTGTGGGTTGCAGCATGTCTGTGGATTTCAACTTTTTCTGGCATGTCCCCCCTTTAAAAGGTAAAAAAAAGTTCTTGGCTCCTGCACACAGTTTTTCATCAGTCATTATTAGTGATGATGAGAGAAGTCATTTTAAAAACAGGGCTAAATAAGCTGCAGGATTGCATCAGAAAACTTTTGATTATTTCATGACATAAATCCTAATCATTGAACTTAGTTTCACTCCATATGTTTTTCTTGGTAATTGGTCATATATTTAAAACTCATTCCCCTTCCTTGGCTCAGCATGGACGAGGCCAGCCGGGCCCACCCTGCAGTTTGAAGCTAGCAGAGGGTTTTAGCTGAGAAGTGATTTTCCTCACTATTGGACAGATTCGAAGATTGTTTAAAGCTCTGAGACTGGAAATATTTGCACCATTAAACTTTAAACAAGCTTTTAACATTGAACCATCAATTGTTGTTTTAACATTTCTTTTTTTGTGGATTTAAAATTGTGACGATTAGAGGTTTTGGTAGTGATCCAGTCAAAACTTTGAGCATAAAAATGTGTATTTATGTGTTTCTGAGCTTTACTATAGTGGCCACCACCACAAGGTATCTTAAAAACATTTTTTATATCTTTTAGGTTTCTGGGCTTTGCGGCCCCATGGACAGGATGAACAGTCTATAGGATAAATAGTAGGTAGAGCTAAATACAGTGATCACACACAGAAAAGCTACACTCCACATTACAGTCGCTTTATGTCAAGCATGAGTGGACAGAGCCAACCACACGTCACCCATGGCTTGTGGACTCCTGTTTTGAAACCTTGAGTTTGTCATTATGGCTGTCTCCGCCGTGATGTTTTGGAGCCAGAAAGGGCCATGTTTGGGAGAGAGGGTGGAGCTGGGGAAGATGCTAATTGCTAACAATTTGCAAATAAGATGGGGAATGCAGCACTTTGTAAAGCCTAGCATACAGCAGGAACTGCAGCCACACCCTTATTATTAAGTATGACTTCAAGCTTCAATATGATGTAAACAAGTGCTTGTATAGAAATAATCCTTCTACAGCTTTAATAGATGTAGATATAAACCACAGAGACTATAAACATTGTTTGCGATAGGTTTAAAAACATGTTTAATGGGATGTAAACTGGGGTGTTATAGTATGTGACTAAAGGAAAGTAACCCTGTTTTGGAGCCAAGTGGCCGTTGGAGTTACTGCAGTTTTTGGCACTATTGCATTTAAGTCTTTTTCAACCTGTAAGCTACTGTGGTTGACTGAGGTTAAAAAAATACAAACATATCGATTCATCGCACTACAAAACCAGGGAGTGTCAATTTTTTTACACATTCTTAAAGTAAACAAACAAACAGTTGAACTAAATGCTTGTTCCCATAATCTACTGCTTTCATTTTTCAAACATTTTTTCCTCTGTTTGTTTCTCCCTTCCTCTATCTTTATCTGCTCACCGCCTGCAGGACGTCTGCAGGGTCGGGTGTCTGATGTAATCTGAGAGGAAAGCTGTCTAGAATCCACTCATGCTCCATAAATGCCAGATAAAAAGTGATTTAGTTTTGAACTGCTGGTGCACAGCTTGGCTGTATTATCGTTGGACAAAGGTGAGGGGATTTTTTTTCCCCTTTTTCTTTTCAAATGTAAATCAGCAGAAGTGACTGATAAGAGGAACCTTGTAGAAAACTCAGAAAATGTACAGAGATTCAAAGAATGAAAATAAAAAAGGCTGATATTCGGAGTGATGGCTGCAAAGAAATCTTCCCACAACACATTTGTGTTGAATGTGTCTCTGTGAATCAGCCACAAATGTTTCACATTCAGTTGTCAAATCCTGTTGATGTCATGTAGCTGCTCCCAACAATGCTGAACCTTCTGCAATAAATATTCAGTGTATATTTGTAGTAGTCTGTTTGTGTCTGTCTGTGTGTGTTTCTATGTAACATAGTATAGAAACACTACAATTAAAATGGAAATATGTCAAAGAATTTACAGCCTGTCACAACTCCTCCTGTTTCCCCAGTCTCTTTCAACACCAGAGCTAATAACACAGTGATGGAGGGTGGAGAAGAAAAACAATCACAGAAAGTTGATTTTGTGTAATTCTATCCCTAATGATGATAAATGTTCTCTGGGGAGTCACTCGAATATTCAACTCCTGTGAAGGAAATGAGGAACATTTCTTTCCCCAGGGCTCATGTAAACACACCATCATTCTTGTCAGGTTTGAAATTCATCTAAAGGCTCAGATCATGCTCATCCTGAAACACCGTGTTTAATGTCCGTAAGATGAGGCTGATTTAACTCTTTACCCACCATGTGCAATATGTGCGTGCTCTATGCCCCTTATTACACCCACACACATATTTTCACACACACACACTCACAAACATGGTCCATTACACAACAGTCTATCTCTCAGTGCTGCTGAGGGCTCCCTGTTCTCCTGCTCTGAGAAAGGCCACTGTCACTTAGTCGAACGCTGCCCATCTGCACCTGTCAGGCGGCATCTTGTCTCAGTGATTAAGCTGGCAGAAAATAGCCCTGGGAACAGAGAGCACTATGGGAACTGAAGAGGGAGCCTAGGCGGAGCTGAGTCTCAGCTCTGAACGCACAAATCTGCCTATTGTCATGGAGACCCCATGGCTACCTGTGCCACTGTTGGTTTCTTCAGCTGTAATCACCTCTTCATGTGTTTTCTGCATACTGTGGTCTTTGACCAAGTATTGACACTCTTGTTATATATCTGTAAGGGGACTGTGTTTAAAGAGCCCTTTTCCTCTCTCTGGACCACCCAGAGCACTTCACAGCAAATACTGACATCAGTCGGCTTCTCTGCAGTGCTAATCAGGAACTTAAACACACACACTGTTAGAACTGCCATCAGGCACAATTTGGATTTCAGTATGTTGCCTAAGGACGTTTCAACATTCAAGCTGGGAATGTGACCACTGACCTTTTAAGTCTAATATCTAATAAGTAGACAACCCGCTCTTCCTCCTGAGCTACAGCCATTCCTATTAGTAGGTTCTCTATAATAATAACATGGCATTACTGAGAAGTTCCTGAATAAAAGTGCAACATTTCACACCTTCTCACTTGCTGAAGGTTTATTTAATACGTTTCACTCTTGACAACCTTTATTTCATTAGTATCACATATACATAGATAATTGGTATGCTTTTCAATCAAAGAGCCACAAACATTGGATTAAAGAAGTCTTTATTGAGAAATACAGGCGCTGCAGCAGCAAAGGGACGGATAAAGGTATTGGGTAAAAAGAGGAGGGGGAAAGACTGGCTGCTCAGAGTGACAGGTGTGATCTCCCATTTGTTCCACAGTTTACATAAATGTGAATTTTACTGTTTGAACGTACATAAAAGAAGCACCGAGAACCTCTAACAGTGCAGTTAAGTTGGCTACTGCATCACCATGCTGTCCTATCTGAAGTAATATCTCCCTGAAAATCATTTGTAACAGAGGTGTGTGGTTTAGTAATGAATTTTCAGTGCCACTGGGACTGACTTCAGGTCACAGTAACCCCGCACAAGAATAAGTAGTTAAGAAAACTTAATTATTAAATCACATTTAATGATGATGGTGATTAAAACTGTTTCAGTCGCACTATAGTTTTACATCTTTTTCTTCTCTGTGCTTTCAGCAGATATCTCCTACAGGGAGATAAATTATGAAACTGTTTCTTGGAATGGGAGTGGCTTATTCTTTTGCTTTACTAAATGACCCAATAGTGTCGCTGAGAGCAGCTTGTTCACTTTATTTAGTATTGGTAGTTGACAAAATAATAATAACAGTAACAGTAGTAATAATTTATAGGAAGTGATGATGGATAGAAGGCTGTTAGAATGTTTAGAAATAGAAGGATGTTTAGAATTAATGTGTTATTTTAAGTCTGAGAGTTAATTGTGAGCTTCATAAATTTTGTTAGAAAAGCTTAATAAAAATAAAAGAAACCTATTGGGCTTGGTCTTATAAGCTGTTTTCATTGTCTTGTATAAAAGTCAACTGCAGGCTCACATTCAGGTCAACATCATGGACATTTCTCCTTTGATTCAAGGACGCTTTCAGCCAGCCCAACACTCATATCCTGAGTGTGATCAATCCTGCCAAAATAATTGCAAAATCACTCTCTGTTCAATTTAATAACTTTTACCTTTTTAGTTTTATGATAATTCTCAATTAAATTAGCACAAAGCAGGCTGCACTGAACATGGAAATAACAGAGCCCTGGGAGTTTCACATTTTGACCTTCGTGTTTAATAAACTGACTAACGAAGCTTACTAACTTTAAGTTTGAAATAGTCAGTAAAGAAGTGGTTCAACAAGTTGGTTCATTAGTTTTCTTTAATTCTAGAATTAAATTATCGGGGTGTGCCTACATGGAAAACAAATCTTTTGCATTGCACAACCACACCCGAAGTCAATGCAAAGATTGGGATTATGCAAATGATGCAAGCCAACAGAAAATTTGCATCATTCCTCACTTACAGGCCTGTGGAGGGGAGACAGTAGCTGGGGGCTTTTTATGTTGTATTTGTTGCACAAATACTTCTGTCAATTTTTAGGTGAACAATCAAACAAAAAGCAAAACCACTACAGACAGACTCTTGATGTGGGCGCCGCTATCCCCACATTTAAAAACCCATCCTGTCTACCTTCGCTTTGCCTCAGTGAGACCGGTGACACCAACATTAAAACAACTTACAGTTTTTGGCAAACTGTTTCACCCCTGTGTTCAGTCTTTAAATGGGGCTAGACTAAGCAGCTGCTGTCTGTAGTTTTTATATTTACTAGACAGATAAGTGGATATGAGTGGTTTTTTTTTTTTAAATGTCAAACTCCTAAGGCATGTTTATTAATGTGTTTCTCATTTAGCCCTTTCTTTTTTCTCAGATTTCTTAGTCCCTTATAATTTTGGTCTCAGCACTATTATCATTTTATTATTTATAAAAAGAAACAGCTGAAACAAACATATACTGTAAGAAATAAGCCTCTTTATTCAATCACAGTTACTGAAAAAGAAACTTCAACTATTTGCTAATGTAGAAAACAGGGACACGTATCATCTCATTTCACTCAGCACATACAATTTATCTCCACTGAGGTTTGGGGCAGGGGCACACAGAAATCTAACCAACAATACAAACTTACACATATCTAAACGATCACATCCTGCACACACAACAATGGCTTCAAATAATCTCTTAAACGTGCATCGACAAAAAGAACTGCATTTGAGAACTTCAGGGAAAAAGTTGTGTGGAAAAATTGGAAAAAGGGATATACCCTAAATTTAAGATCTAAGGTAAAGGGAACAAAACTTCATTGCAGAAGTCCAGAAGTCCAAACATTACAATTTGCTTAACATTGCAATGTTCAGAATACTGGTCATAGTTTTAGCTAAGTTCATGAAAGAGTAGATAACATCATCTTAATAATGGCATAATACAACACAACATATTGGTGGCAGTGTTTTGTTTATCTCTTGCTACATGTCTAATACCACAAACTAACACTTCCAAAAGTCTAAAAAATAATTACATTTTTTTTGCAGTCTAGCTACCTACAAGCAGCGCTTCATTAGCAAAAGACAAAAAAACAACTTCAGCAGCCAGTTTTAAAATCCAACATAAGACTCCTTATCAGCTAGAAAGCCTGTGATGACACGTAGTTGAGAATTTTGTTTTAATCAAGAGTTTTACACAAGGCAGTCAAATCTTACACTTTAACATTGCTATCTTAATGAAAATGCTTACACACAAAAAATCTAACTGTCCAGCAGCATTCAGCAGCCTGGAGGAGAAAAAAATGCTTTCCGCTAATTATAGCCCTGTGTACTAGATTCACTCTCTGCAGAAAATTATAATTATTACAGTCATAATTAGTACCAATTAGAGAAACATCATTTATTTATGCCGTAAAACGGATGTAAATTATTTGTGGCTTGGCACTGTATAAACAACATTTATGTGTGTTTTTCTATTTTTAACACATAAAGAAACAATTGAACGTAGTGCCTAAAGAACAATTTCCTCATCACAAAATGCTCCATACACATCTCTGCTTTGAGGATTGGAAAATCTGATTATGTGACATTCATGAAAACTCTTGCTTGACTCATCTTTCACACAAATCCTTTACAATGTCATTGAAGAAGGGGGTTTTTAACAGTAGTTCTTAGCAAACACTAAAAGGATAGTGGAGTATAAACAGGAGAAAGTAATATGGCATGAATGATGACAGCTGAACCTATGTGGAGAACGTTGCTTTGGTTTTGGCTAGGATCTGCAAATAACAGTGTAATTAAACAACTAGTATGTAAAATAAGCCACACACTTGTCACACACACAGTAGACATTAGACAATTCAAAAAACATAAAAAACTCCTGCTATTCTAAAATCTCTCTTGCTCCACAGAAAAGCTCTATTGCATACTGTAAAAGGTAAAGAACCAGTGTTTTGACTAATACTAAAAACATGTTATATATTATTTTGCACATAAATAAATCTGCTGATTTGAATAATGATATTTCAGTAGAGTCACTGTTTAGCACTTTCTTTCGTAGGTACAGGAAATATACTTTCCATTCACTTATGTATGTCTGTTGCCACTGAGACCAACCCTGCAGTTGAGGTCCTTTGCAGTTTTTCCAGAAGTCTGTTCCATATTCTCTGTGCTGGTTAAGAAAACAATACCGTACAAGAGTTCTGCAGCCTGTGCTAGAACTGGGGCTAGAATCGTATTTCTGACTTTAATCATACAGTCAACTTTTCCCCAATTGATTGTCTAGAACAAGCACGACTCTTTATATTTTTTGTGTAAAACTGCACAGCAACAAACTGACAAGATATTTGTCTAAGTCCGGCACATAAGAACATCTGCAAAGGGGCCCAGGAGGTTCTTGTTAAAGATACACCTGACCCACACCAGGTAGGTGGTGAAAGGCTTAATGTTTTCCGAAAAAGTGTAGTTCTGCTGGGGAAGGATGTAAGGCATGTAGGTGTTCTCTCCCTGCTCCTGGATCCACACCTCGTATTTCACCTCTCTGACCTTCAGGTATTTCAGATTCCATGGAATCTGCCAGGAGACTGTAAGTTTAGCCTCATTAGTTGTTTGTACTGAAGTCTGACACTGGGGTTCTCTGACGCGGCCTGGGTGGACAGTGCTGGCTGGTTTGGACTTCTTCAAGCTAGGCTTTGTCTTCATGCCCTCTTTGAGAACTTCCAGAAAGGAGGGGATGTCCACCAAGGTGTCCTGGTAGATCCTGAAGAGCCACTCTGGGTTGCGGCAGCACAGGTGTCTAGGGACATCTTTGCTTGTCAGTATTCTTTCCTGCTCCTCCTTTTCCAAGTGAGTGATGCCGCCTTGTTCCCAGGGTCTGTCTGGGTGGGTTACTGTGTTCTCCTCCTTGGTGTTCCTCCAGGAAATATAATGAAGGTCAATACCTGGAAGAGAAGCTAGGGTTTTATATGGGGTGTACTGCTCTGGGTTCACAGCAAAGGGGAACAGCTCCACCACAACAGCTCCTCTAGGAAGGAAGAGCGAGGTGATAAGCTGAGCTCCATGCATACTGACTAACATGGTAGCACTGCTGATCACCTGGACGATACTGGGAAAAGACTGTTCCTCCAGGGATACTGTGACCACTCTCATCTGGAACTCCTGGGCGAGTGCCATGATGAGCTCGGCTTCATTCAGTATCAGTCTTGTTGTAGATCGACTAAAAACAACAATGTACTCGTCCTTCTTTTCTTTCTCCTTCTCATCTTCAGCACTCCCTCTATCGGGCTCCATTTCCTCAAGGCTTGTGATGTTCATTTTCTCCATCAGGGTCCTGGCAAACTGGCGGATTTCATTTCCTGAGACCAACATGTTGGCTTTGGGACCCTGTGGCTGGACAAAACCGTACTGGTACCAGGTGGTCATCTTGGACAAGCCAACATAAGATTTTGTAAAACACATCAGTTTGCCAAAGTTCCTAAGCTGTTCTTTTAGTAGTGGCTGCTTGCTGCTGAGAAGTCGGTAGAGGTCAAAATGTGGGCCTTCACCCCAGCCCTCCATAAAAACCAAGCGAGCTTCGTCATCTAAGTCTGAATACTGTTTCATAGTATAGTAGATTGGGAGAAGGTCATCGTGGAACACATGCATTAGGTTGTCTGGGTTAAACCGGTTTAGGATAAGTGTCACATCAGGTACAAACACAGGCTTGGGCATAAACTTTAAAGTGGCAGCTGGGAGTTCTAAAAAGTTGAAGTATTGGGTGTTGTGATCCTCTACTGAGGACAAGTCCAGCAGAGCAGGCTGGAAGCGCCTTGACCCCAGGTTAGGCAACATGACAGACGAATTGGAGTGGAAGAACACAAACTCCTCTGCCTCAGAGCAGTAGCACAGGTAGTCAAAGCGGCAGATGCGGTCCGTGTGCATCTTGCCGGTGCAAACCATGCGTGTGCCGTGTTCCTGAAGAGCCTGCAGGGCAACGTGGTAGTCGATACGAGCTTGTGAGACCTCCTGGGACTGCCGTGTCATGTGCAGCTCTTCCTCCAGCAGGGCAGCATGCTCACTCAGCTTGGAATACTTCCATAGCAGAGCTGCAACTACAGAGACCAGTAGCCCATTAAGGAGCGTGCCCACGCTCATCCTGCAGCCTGCCACCGAAGCACGCATCACTGCTGCTGCTGAAGACCCACCTCCCGACCGGCCTCCGACCTCAAAGGCAGGCGACGAGACATCCACCACGAGGCAATGACTTAAGACAAGGAGGAAAAAAAGGCAGAGAGGGTAGAACAGGGGTTGACCAAAGGGAAAAGGAGGGTAGGACAAGGAAGGTATGAGAGAAAGCAGGAGAGGACAAACAAAAGACATCATTTTAACAACAATCTAATCATAGAGACTCTTAAAAAACAAGCAAAAAGTCTGGTTACCAGTTCAGTAGACACCAAATAGCACTGGTATAATTAACAAATCTATAGCCAGGTTTATAACGCTGCAGTGCTCTTTATGTAAGCGATACAATCCAGTGATTCATTGGTGCAGGTTTCAGCTCTCTCCTTCGGGAAATTTGGTTGTTTACCTTGGGGAACAAATGAGACATTTTCCTAACCTCACATCCCCTGTCACCCTCCCTGGATATGTCAAGACAAATTACACTGAGAGGAGACACAGAGAAAGAACAAGAGTATTGCTCTCAACTCTACTCATCTGCATACTAAGAGAACAAGTGAGTCATTGAGAGACTCTAAACCAAACCAACGGTAAACGGCCAGCAGCTGCCTGCAAACACGAGGCAACTAGCATGCTAAATACCCATCAGAAGGCTAGCTGACTACTCTAAAACTAAGATTTCACATAAATTTGCTGGCCAATTTACTCTCCAGTTTTCCTAGTGCTTGGTGTGCATGCACACATAAACATGCATCTATGCAAAGTTAAGTAGAGGGAGAGCGATAACCTCAAGTCTGTTTTTTGGTACAATATCCACTGAGTGACAAAATGGGATTCAGAGAGTCATCCTTTTCCTCTATGAACCAGGCCTTCTGGGGCAAAATAAATAAAATTAGGTCAACTAGAGCAAAGCAAGAGTCTAGGTTAACACACACTCACACTGCACAAATTCATTAAGTATACATGCTGATACAAATCTAGACCAGAAACATTTAAAAAAAACTGTTGGATTCTTTTTCCATTGGATTCTCTCTTGGGTCAGTAATATTCCATAATTCACCATATTTCTATTACTGCTCTAAATTTTTCTTAACGTGTGCCTTTATCTTGTACACTGTTTCACTCTATTCAATTTGCACCTTCATTCTATTCAATTTTGCCTTTTTGTCCCTTAGTCGTTGTTGCTCTTCTCTTTCAGCTCCTCCAGTGTTTTCTTGCGTGCTGTCTCTGTTCTGCTGGAGCTAAGCAGAGTCCCTGGGCTATATTTTATATCCCTGCCAGTACAATATGTCACTGGCAACAGGGTCACTCTTTGTGATCAAACTCAGTGCATGCACACAAGCACAGTACAGGGGGTTCAAAATGCAACAGCTGCTGCAGATTATATCTACTATAAAGATGTGATCTTACAATGTAATAAAAGACATTATTATTATTATAATAATATATATATATTCTACTTTCAGATTTAATTTACAATAACATTGGCTACCTAACACATTTCAGGTCCAGTATTGTGTATCTTAAATGTGACATCATAAATGTGACTTTCTTTACAATTTTAAGTGAACAAAGTATTTTAATAGCCATCACTGACTGGGACTTGAGGCCCAGAAAACTATTAAAAATAGAAGTAAAATAGGATCTTATTCACCAACCACTCACAGTTGCAGTTACAGGCTTACAATGCAGAATATATGAATTTAATCAATGTAATAGGTATATAATGTTTGTCCTGTGCTGTATTGGAAAATGTTGTTTAGGTCCTCATTAGCCACTGAATAGTATGATGTTAAGGTTGGTCAAACAGGGAAAAACATAACATGCTGATATAAATCAGTTATTTACATAAATGACTTTAAAAATATAGTTGATAGTTTTTCCCTAAGTAATGACACCAAAGCACATGGATACATTACTTAGCAGGGTTTAAGGGTATATAACTGAGAAACATGTGCAACTGAATAAAAGTCTTTTATGCAAATTAAGCACCAAAAGAAACAACAAACAAAAACAGCCCAAGACTCAGTCATGTTCAAAGGGGAACAAAATTAAGAATTGTTGCATTATTATTATTATTATTATTATTGTTGTTGTTGTTGTTGCTGTTATTATTATTCCCTGTGTCAATGTGTTTCTGTTTGTTGAACTGCCAACCTAGAGTGCTTAAGTGTTTACATTAACTAGCTGATCATTAAAACTGTAATATACATTATCAAACTTCCAAGATTTGTTATTAGCTGAAGGGAATGTCAGAGATGCACACTGTTTCCAATTTCCATTAAATTGGGCATGTCACAAATAGAAAAATATATGTAAAACAAAAACTTTCTTTTTCTTGTTTATCTAATGTGTTGTGTGCCAACTCATTTATAGGACATGCACTGACAGACCAGCTGCAGAGCTGCATGCAGCTGACTTGGTTATTTTTCACCGCACACTCAGTGTCCTTGGCGTGACCAGGTCATGGACAAACAGTGAGAATATATATTGCTTCGCTTCTGTTACAAAATATTATATGCTGGAATAAGCTGTTCAAAAAAAACTAGATTCTGGAAATAAATAAAAATCTTAAAAAACTGGATGAGTAGCAAAAATAAATAGCTAGGTGGAAACTAAACATTTATATGAAAATGGACACATTGAATGTAAAATAGAATGCAAAGCAGGTTATTACGATAAAAGAGCAAAAGAAATGTAGTCTTTCTTTTTTCCAAATATCATGCCTTGCACAATAAGTCAATTAAGAAAGCTTAAGTTATTTCCCATAACAAAATGTCATGGACAAAAAACTGTGATCAAAGCACCAGAGATGGCATATAATGTTGTGTTGCCTTGATGCTGACGCAGCAGCTAAAATAAAGGGAAATGAAGTGTGAAGAGGAGGCTGGTAGTGAGACTAACATTAGGAAGGCATCCTGCATGCTCCTTCAGGCCACAAGGACAAGGGCAGCGTGGGGCTAACAGTGCCAGCAGTGCTGCTTAATCCCTCTCACTGCACACTGGCTCCCACAGGGACGCATGTGAATGCCCTCTGCAATTTGCCCGAGCCAAGAAACCGAAAGCTTCGAAATGTCAAAGCCCCTGCAAGACACAGCACGCATAAGACACTCATTTGCATCACCACATTTAACAGGCTACAAACACAGACATGGGCATTGTGAGCTGTTTATGCGCTTTGATCAGATAATTAGAAGCATGCAGGTTAAAATCAAGCTAAAGGAAGCCTTAAACACGAGGGCACATTCATAAATCAAATGTTAGTGTGTGTGTGTGTGTGTGTTTATGTGCATGTGTGTGTCTAAAAGCTAAATGAAATGCATTTATATAGCACTTTTCCAGTCTTTTGACTACCAGAAGTGTTTAGAAACACAAGTCAGCAGTCACATTCATACAGTACAGGCGGGTGGCTTCTTTTTATCATGCAAACCTGCTCTACAGCAACTCATACACACACACATTCACACACTAAGGGAATAGCAGTCAGGGGCAATTTGGGTTTTAGTATCTCGCCCAAGGACAATTTCACATGAAGACTGGAGGAGTCAGGATTGCACCATCGACCTTCTGGTAAGAAGACGACCCTCTCTACCTCCTGAGTCACAGCCGTCACAGTATGTGTGTAAATGTAGCCATTTAGACTGACCTTGAAGAGAAGTGGCGTTTGTATCTTCTCAGCTGAGTGAGGAAGTGAGCCAAGATACCGCCCGAGAATAAAAATGTTCAAATTAGGAAAAGGTCGCAGCAGTTCCAAATATAATCAAATATGAGATGAGATCCATCTCCTGAGCTATGCTAACACTGGGGAATGTCTCATATCCATATTCTATTTCTGACTCTGCATGCTATTAAGTAATCGACTGAGTCTGTGTCCAGATCTCCTAGAAGCTTCTCCAAGCATCCAAAACGAGTCCAGACACCATCCACTACCAACACTCGTGCTTCCACAGTCTGCATAATGCCCCCTGCACTATGCAGGAGTTTCACCCTATTTATTAATACTGTAGTTCTACAGATCCTAACATACTAAGCTGTATTTAAACCACATACAACCTTTTAGATTTCATTGCTGCTGTATGAACGTGTTATTATATTGCATATTTGTGAATTTTGACCTCCATGATGTAGAAAGTTACTCTAAAGTATGTAAAAGCAGTTTGCAAACTGATCTAAAAAAGAGAAACAAAAAAGAAGATGAAGATGAACATTAATGGCCCAAACACACTGAGAGGATGGTAAAGAAGCAGCAGCAACAAAGTTAGACTGTTTTGTTGCTGCATGCAGTCTGTCTTTGCCATAAAGCTGCACATGAACACGCCACAAAGAGTACAGTCTATGACCAACTTACACAAATCTTGTGCACCTACATAAAAAATAATACTGTGGACCAGGAAGTGGAGAGAGATTGCATTCGTCATTCGTTAAGGACAATAAGGTGCAACTGTCGCCACTTGAGCAGGACAAAGTGCAAAACCTAGGGCAGCTGACACACAATGCCTATGGCCCAACGCAGACTGACAGCCGACTGTGGGCTTGGTGCGTCAGGGACCCACCATCTGATCTGCACCTTTCCTGTCTATGAACTAAAGCAAATGGACACAGACTGAGGGGAGCCCGACAGTATCACTATTTTGCAGCACAGACTCCAAGTGCAGATGTTGAAGCTGTGTACACAAAATAAAAATGAGCGAGGGCACACTGAGACTATAACTGTTAAGATGCTACATTGTTAAATAGTTTTGATTTTTTTCCCGCAGAGTGTCTTCTGGTCTGATTGCAGCCTTAAATGTTTGGCTACTACAACGTGACCAGGGCTTCTCCAAAAGTAGATCCTGTTTTAGCTTCTAGCTGCAAGGTTGTTGCATTTTAGTGTTCTCTGTAGTCTGGACAATCAATGGGAGAATATAGTCTTACTGCTAAATTTACACTGAAGTATTGCAAAGCACTGGATTAATTTTTCTCACACAGTGACCTTGGCTGCTTGTCTACAAGTGCATTTTTCCTGTCACTGCATTAACATGCACACAAGAAATTCGGTTATTTGGGGAAACTAGGTTAAGGCAGATAATCAGGGAGCATCTTTGTCTGGTTGCTGTAAAACTCATGTTTAGATGCAGCACAAGCAGGAAACCTGGAAATTTAGGGCTGAGTTCACAAAACATCTCAATGCTAAAAGTAGCTCCTTGGTCTAATAACCCATTTAACATCACTGGTTTACTTGTCAAAAGTAGTCACTATTTTAAATTTGCCCCAGAACAAATCTAAAAAGCTCTGAGGAGCTGCAGAAATCTCTTTGCTCCTCACAGCCAGATGTTTTCATCAGTATCTTTTTTTTTGCGCACCTTTAACACTCAAACAAGTAAAGGTTGATGGAAACAGCAAAAATATATACAAAGAAAATAGCTTTAGAAAAACTAGTTAGCATTGGCTTTTTTCAAGACTTAATGCTTCTAATATTGGATGGAAACACCTTATCCAAATAAGTTCTGAGGTAGAAAATATTTATAATAATATTTATTATAACTGCCATGTCTGATTGCCGTTTCACATAGCTGATGTGAAAGTATAAACAAAACCTACAAAACCCTTTCCATCTCTCTCTCACAAATGGCTGAGGTGAGTTTTTTTTTAATTCATCATCATTTCTTTGATTTTCTTCTTTGTTTTCTTTTTCCTGTGTGAAATCATGTGACCATTTGTACATACACAACTGAAGCCAAACTGAGGCTGAAGTTTTGCTTCCACAGGTTCAAGGTGAACAAAGAGGCTTTTATGCAGAAGTGGGTATAAAAAAAACAAAACAATATTATGCCTTGGGTCTGATTACGGAAATGTTTGCAGTTTGTCTTATTTAAGTGTTGCCTGCCTGTTAAACTGTTGCAATACAAAAACTTTTTTGTCTTCTTCCAGGTGTTTTTGGTAGTGGTCAAACTTCTGTTACATTTATTAGAGCCATGTGTAACAAATTGTACACTGCAAACCTCTGATACAACTGCAACTTGTATAATGTTTATTTCCACAAAACCAGTTGATGGAAATGTCCTAATTCACATTTTCTCTTTCTGTTTTTTCTTTAAGGGACTTTGTTTGCTCTGGATATAACGGACAATTAGATGGAAACATGGCACAAGTGACTCTGTTCATATTAACCGTCATCCTTTAATTTAGTACCGTTGTTAATAAAAAAAAAGATTAATGTAGGGAGTAAATGCATCCTTGATTAAAGCACTTACAACTTGCAAAATAATGTGAACTTTTTCACTGAAAAAAATGATCAACTCAAGATCTACATTTTCTGAAGACACCGTACGACAACAACAGCTGTGTGAACCAGCAACAACACTCCTTTCAGCCTCCTGCTAGCCTAGTTACATCAACATCTGACTTTGTACTGACTATCATCTTCTAACAGGCGAATAATTACAAGAGATTTAATTAATGCAAGGGTTGGGGAGAGTCAAAGGCAGATTCCACTGTGATGAAATGTACACGCTAGTTTTGACGTGAATTGTCTTCACATTCAAATATAAAACTCAACACCAGATCTGAGCACACTCCACTGTGCACCACGCTGCCTCACACACTGATTTCTCTGAGCACCACTATGGGCTACTAGGCAAGTTAGAAAACACACAACCATTTTGTACATCAGCAGTTCTGCAGTTAGAGTTCTCTGCCCAATAAGCCTTGAGGCTTTCTGCCTACATGTTGAAAACTTTCCTCCAACTATCTGAAAGTATGTATGAAATGGAACACATATAAAAAAAGCTAAATACTGAACAGATTTCCATAAGTTGGGGTTTGGTGATAGTTTCTATTTTAACACTGACCAGGTGTAGTTACTGCAAATCTTCGGTGATTGCCAGGGCTTGCGGGAGTTAGATAGGATTGTAGAAGTTAAATAGCTGCAGTCTAGTAGCAGGACCTTTATTGAGCATCTACTTTGCTTTGGGTGAGTATTGTTAGTAATATACACCTGAAGCCTAAATACAGGCTGCAGGCCTCTGTGATCATACAAATGGTGAGGTGCTGAGATGTGAGCCATTATGGAACCAGTGCAGACATCA
>JAQNCA010000030.1:23864370-23902226 GCA_029783725.1 Acanthurus tractus
ATAAATCTTGGTGCATGCTACCTTTCCAGTCTTGTTCTTTGACTCCCTATAGGCAGACTGGGAAAATTTCCACAACACAGTTTAAAATTAAAATCTTCTGACAGAGAAAACTAACCAAACACAAGCAGTGACTGATTGGTGCAGTGGAGGCTTTGAGGCTTTAAGTTACAAAGAGCCCAGTGCAAAGGCTAAGACAACTGAAACTAACACCTTTTTTTTTTTTACCATTTACTCTGATACCATAAAGAGTGTTTTTCATTTCTTATCCATGTTTTCTGCACAGCACAGGTTACTTTACCCATTTGTTTTAAGCCTTTGTCTTTGAATCAAGCAAAAGAATAACATAATTATTCTTTTCTTCAACAGGTGTTTGGCTTCAAGGACATTCAATGACGCCACTAATAACAAGGCACATCTAGAGATAATAAGAAAATAAACAAACTGTATTTCCATTAATGATCTGCATGGACTGAAACTGCTCTCAGTGATCAGCCCCAAAATCCAGGTCAGAGCACCTTTATTACAAGACGCACTTCTTTTATGTCCCTGCTGACATCATGGTGCTATAAATCTGTCCTTTCATTGGTTTGAGACACAGGACTAAAGATGCTGGACACATGCACATCAGCTCTGCCTAAAGTCTCTTGAAAAAAGGCTTTTGATGGATAGCTTTCTGCTGTCGTGCTTATGTGCACCTTTGTGGAAGCATCTTTCCAGACTTACCCAAATGTATAAGCTCTTTCTAAAAAAACTCTGAACCCCATACTGTGTGAATGCATCCACTGTGACACTTCTGAAAAACCATGCAAGTCAATTCTGCTTCGATGTGGAACCACATGAATGTCAGTTATTTTAGAGATAAGACTGCAAGCATATTTTTCCCTTGAAAGTGCAAGAGTATTCACAGAGGGTAATCCAAACTCATTTTTCCTGCACAAGTCAGCATTTCAGTTTTGTGAAAACTTGCAAAGAATGGCTTTGAATTATTCCCACAGACAAGAGAAGAAATGCAGATCAAAGTGAGAGTATAATGGGGAGAGCTCTGGGTCTGTAACACAAGACCCTGGTTAACATCTCCACTCATTTCAGACAAAGAAAAGCACTGGAAAACAAAAGGAATTGACAAATGATATCAAATCGCATGTGAAGACGTATTCAAGACATGACAAGAATTCAAATGAATTTATGGTTAATACTTCCTAACCTGAGCCAGTGCAGCCAATCAAACTCAGGAAACCAGCATATTAAAAGCAAAACACACACTGCCTTTAAATGACCACATCTTTTTCAATTTTGGACCCACTTTTGAGTGGCAGTAGGGTTCACATATGCTGCTTCAATATTAAATAATGCATTCTTTATCTTAGGAGATATCAGGATGTTATTTATATCTTTAGCTGTTACTTGAGTCAAAGAACCCTCTAGAAAATCGGAAGAAACTCCAAAGACATGACATAACATTTTGTCTCTGAGCTGATGCACTATCAATAACACACAAGCAGCATCGTGGTTTTTTCATTTTCACAGCAATGATGTCATCATTGTGGAAAAATCAAGGACATGTTGGTGTTTAACAACATATCAAAGAATTAGGCTGTTTTTATTTGCTCAGCTGTTCAGTTGCAATGCAGCAGCACACCAAAGCAAAATGAGCACAGCAAAAGCAATTTGTCCCAAATTTGTTGCACATTAACAGTAGAGCATTCAGCATACACACTAGTTGTTAAATCAAATAACATAACGAAGTAGTAATAAGTGGTAATTTCTTATTTATTACTTTTCTTTGAGAACGACATTGTTCATTTTAATGATGTTTGCATTGAAGTATCACTGACTAAATGTCAGCTCTTATTTAACCCGTTAAAATAACCACCTTATCACAGCCTACACCTTCAATGTGAAAACAGACTGCGTGTTTAAAGTAGTTTTGAATATATTTGAAAATGTGTTGAACTGGATTGAAATTTCTGAGAACTCTACATTCCATATATTCCACATGTCCATAAATATTTGGACACAGAAAATAGAGGCACTTCCGAGCTTCAAACAGGCTACTCATTCATTCATTCAATCATGGATTGAGTTGAAGTATATTCAGTATTTTTACAGGTGTATATTTAAAACACTACAAAAGTCAAATAACATAACTGTGAATTGGATAATTTTTAAAGAAATTGAGAAAGATCTGGCATGTTTATAAAAACATCTGTGATCAGTGTTTAACTATAACTGTTAGTCTGCTGGAAGCTTCTTTCTTACGAGGCAGGACACACTCATCTCGGAGATATACCAACGCACCTGCAAAGGCAAAGCCCTGTGACAGTCAGACTAAAAAAACTGTATCGATACAACACCTTTCAGTCAACCTAAACAAGTAAAAGCCATTATATGCACAACAGATCTTACCCCGGGTCTCAGTGAAAATGTTGCTTTTGTCTTTGAAGACAGTTGAGAGGTTAGCTCATTTAGGCACCATCGGTGCCTCAGTATATTGCAGACGGTCCTGAACAGGAACACAAGACATGTAGCTGATGGAAATAAGAAGAATACAACCGGCGGATACAGAGACTACTAGTAAAAACAACGGCTTGTTCAGTTATTATATTCTCCGAGAGACAACCAGGTCCTTTTGGTGTTGTTTACGGGTTAGCCTAGCTGTCAGAGAGGCAGAGAGAGAACAGCTGCCTGGATACCGACTCCACTCCGCTGTGTCCAGTCTCCACCTACCGCCGAGGGAAATCCCGCGCTCAGATCTCGCGATGACACTCGACCTCTACATGTGCAATTGATTTATCGACTTTTGTGAATATTTATCTGACACAGTCCAAAATGAATATTAGGGTCATTTATGTTACTAAAAATAGCAACACTGCAATTAAAATTAATTTATTAAATAACCCCTTGACAGTTTAACCCTGTTAAAAGTATGTCTATATCTTAAACAGGATATAGTTAAACGAAGCGTGTGATCAAAATAAATTATTTTAATGTCGTAACTAATTGACCATGGGGTAACTAATCATTATAGAGTTGTCTTTTCGATTCAGACAGGTAAAATTTTAGTTTTTTCTGCTAAAATTTTTACCTGTCTAAATTTTCCTGTCTTTATTAAATAAGTTCTAGGTCTGGTGTGCCTGTCAGTTTGCCAGGGGCTATTTACAGAGGGAACTCCACTTAAAAAGGTTGTTCCATGATACTGGCTTTGAGTTCTCATGCAATTTGAGAAGAAACAAAGATCTATCAGATGATGAAAGGGTGAAACAGCGCAATGTTTTGCAAAAGGCATGAAAACAAGCTGAAAACAACAGGCTGAAGGGTAGCCATTGTTAGCAGCAAACAGGTATTTTAGGCTGCTTTTGTCCAAACTCCCAAGAACCTCTTGAAGCAGAATCCTCCGGAGACTTGCAGCATGCACAAAACTGAGAGTTACCATTAACCAGCGTTCTTGAAGAAAAACTGTTTCAATGGGTTTAGAAATAGTTGAGATTAATTTTTAAACTCTTCTTGTCTATTGATGGTCCAGACAGAGAGTACTAGATGGTCTGTGTATGGCTGCCTTATTCCAAAAAAAAAAAAAAATTGAGCTTCACTAAGGATGTAGTGGAGGTGATGTTTTGGGCTTGTAATTGGGTGGTGAAATGATAAATCCCTTTAGGGTTCCTGAGTGTCAAAATGAGAGTTATATGTGGAGTTTCCTACCAACCATTTCCTGCCATGGAATAAAAGGAACAATTGTACTGCATGCTGCAAAAAAGCATATTGACTCTTGGTTGCTATGGGCATATGGGAGAAAAAAATCACAGTGTGGCCAACATCATCCCCCTGACCTCAACCCTTCTGAGCGGTGGAGGAAGGAAGATCTATGAGCTTGGATGGCAGTATTCCTCAAAACAGCGGCCCTGGGAGGCATAACTGCCCTCAAATAAAATATGGCCAGAAAATGTACGTGGACTCACAAGTTAAAGGGTTAAAAGAGCTACAGTGATCTTAAAAAAGGCCCATAAATTTATGTGTAAATTGATCTGCAGATTGGTTAATGTTTTTTTTTTTTGCAACAAATACAACAGATTTACCAACTGCTTTCAAGTCCTTATGTGCAGTCCAATGTTTTCAAACTGCATGCATTACAATTTGATACCATGGTTTTTGTTATAGTTTCCAAAAAGAATTGTCATCCTTATCAGTTTTGCCTCTTTAATCATGCTGATGTGAAAAAAAAACAAAAAAACAAATACAATACAAAACAAGACAAATTTTTGCAAAACAGTGCAATGTAATCAGAAAGCCTAAAACTGAGGCAGCTAAATGGAATTCAGCCAATTTCAGTATTTACACTTTTACTCTTCTTAATAGCCTTTAGTCTGTAGGAAAGTCATACTGTTAATATTTTGATACGATGATCTGATATTTGATTAGTTAAACTAACAAACTGATGCAGTCAAAGTTGATGTAAATCCAGCTATAAATAAACATCTTCAATAATTCCTCTATAGGAATTATAAATATCATGGAGACATTTTCCTTTAATAATAGAGGTTAATTGTCTGAACAGATGGAACATGCTTGCAGGTTGCATAAAATGAATAAAAAATTACATGAATTGTAGATGCATAATGCGATACAAAATAAGTGACACTAAACAAACAAATAAACAAACAAAACTGACCCAAAAATAACAACAGCAAAAAATTCCTCCAGGCCAATTAAAGACTTTATCAAACTCTTATAAATAAGAGTAGAGGTAGAAGTAAATCAAATACCTCCTTGTGACAGTGCAAGTACACAGTGCTGCCACATTTCAATTACAAAGCAACACTCCCACCTTGAGTTGGAAGAAAGAAAAGCAAGCATCACTCTTCTTTTACTTCTACATCAAGTGTCAGTATACATAAATATAAAAGGCATTTTGTGTCTTTCATACTCTGATACAAACCATTTGATTTAATGTGTAGGATTACAACAAGCTTCCAGAACAGCTTGAGGCTCCTTGACTCTTCAAGTGCACTACTTAAAAGAAGACCACCGCTCTAAGATTTCCAAGAAGCACCTGCACTTATTTTTTGCTTTTTTTTCTCCGTTATTCAGGTTCTTTTCATTTATTCGGGTGAGACTTCTCGATATAAAGCTAAGAGGAAGCATATTACTTCTGTGAGAAAGCGAAACAGAAACATTTACACCGTGCAGGATCAGTTTCCCCATGGGCAACTTAGACATGAGAGAATGTTTAAATAACTTATTTTTTCTTTTCTCTGCGGAAAAACCAGTGACGCTTTTGTCCTCGACCACACATTTTCTTTTAAAGTTAAACACTTAATAAGGGAAGGAACATATTTGAGTACGTCCAGGAAAGGTCGGAACAAAAGGTCTTTTACCCGTCACTAGATGTCACTGAAGTCCAGACAACACTAACAGGCAATCAATCCATCCCACAAAAATGAAGCCTGTGTAAATCTTGCAATATGCAATACAGGTAATTTAATAATGGTCACCACGTCAAGCGCTGCCGACCGTTTTCGCCTTAAGGGAAATTATCGGCTATTTGGGCGACGTAACTTACAGGACGTCTTGCTTTAGATATCTCAAAACACAACAATTTAAACTTATAACTAAATCTTCTAATTGAACCCGAACTGTCATTCCTTTATCAATTAGACACTTATTTTGTCCCACATTGATCACTGTTATGTAAACAGAATAATTTTTCGCCAGCCTTTCCCAATCAAAAGACTTTGACGTCAGAGTCAAATGCGGTTGGTGATGCTCTTATGCTGCCTTCACGTGTTACTCGTAAGGACGTGACTCAGAGTAAAAAATCGTTAATAAGGATAACTTGCACGTCAGTTAAGCGCTTCTTAATCGGATAAAAACAAAACTAGTCAAATGAAACAATATTTGTATAAAATGTTGTTGTTTTTTACTTACTATGAAGTTAATTGTAAATGTCTGTAATAAGGTAAACGTTTGTCAGTAATGTATTTAAAATCAGTAACGTAAATATATTTAATGTGAGAAAAAATATTGCACATGTGTATAATGTTGTATGGTTACCATGGCAAAAGTATGTGCGTTTCGAAAAGCTCGACACTTTTTTCCGTAAGTGAAGGCAGCATAACAGCCCCACCGCCTCGGCTGGGAGGATACAACGATTCCGATTAGGGCTGCCGTTGCCAACGATGCAATGCCTCGTTTTACGGATGAACCCTGGGCATAGGCACCTCCTGAGTGCCGCGGTCGTCTCAAAGAGGCGGTACCACCCTCGTCTTCTCTCATAATTTGTGATAAGCTTCCCTGGAGAGCACCCGGAAGATCCAAGACACCCGGTAAAGACCGGACTCGGGGCTTTATGTTTACCGAGGAGAAGCTGGAGAGGTGAGCTGAGCAAGCCGTAGTAACTTTAGCCTGCTACATGCTAACTATGGCTAGCTGTGTGATATTTAAAGCAGCACCTGTGTACCTGTAAGACCAGGGCTCTGTCATACGTCTAAATGTGTTTGTGTGTACTTTGTCGTTGGGTGGGTTTGGTTTGAGTGGGCGGCATTCAGTCATAGCAGTTAACGTTAGTCAGCCAGAAAGCTAACGCTGATCAATCAATGAACAACGAGCTAGCCCCTTGGTAATGTTAGGCTAACGTTAGTTGTTTGTGCTACCGCTGGGCCCGTTATACAGCTGACTCCCGGACTCGTCTGTCAAACTCAGCTGTGGTAGCATAAACAGCTGGCTTCACAGGCGGTAATTGGAAGCCTTTTATTATGGTTTTGGCAAAGTTTTGCGTAATTCATCGGAGTAGCACGAGGCAGCACATTAGGATAAATGAGCAAGCGTTAGTGCAGCAACCATCCTGTCAAAACAAGCCCAATGCCTCCTCTGAATATCCAGCTAGCTGGAGCTATTACTTTGAAGTTTTAATGCGGTAACGTAACTGTTATTATTGCTCTCACAACCTTTGTTTAGTGCGCTAAAACGAGCATCTTTCCTTCTGTGACATATCCAAGAATAATTCTGCTCAACGCTTCACTCATAGTTAAGGGAGGGGGCAGGTATGTGAGTCAGATATTACAATGAGGTGAACATGGAAAATGTATCAAATTTTATTTGGGCTCATTTAAATCTCTCTCAATATAATGTTGAACTATGACTGTGTGATGTAATCAGTGTTTATTCAGACTTGTAATTTCTGTGTCAAATGCCTTTTAGGAAGCTGGAGCCATGGGTTTCTCCTTCATCCATTGGTGATTTGAACTAAGCTGGACCCAAAGGACTCAGCCAACTTTCCCCTGCCTACAGTGGGGGATCCCTTCTCCCCATCTCCCTCTCCAGCTATGGCAGGCTTCAAGCGAGGCTATGATGGCAAGATAGCTGGCCTCTATGACCTGGACAAGACGCTGGGCCGTGGCCACTTTGCTGTTGTTAAGCTAGCACGTCACGTCTTTACAGGGGAGAAAGTGGCGGTGAAGGTTATCGACAAGACTAAGCTTGACACAGTGGCCACAGGGCACCTTTTTCAGGAAGTGCGTTGCATGAAGCTGGTCCAGCACCCCAACATTGTTCGCCTTTATGAAGTGATAGATACTCAGACCAAGCTTTACCTCATTTTGGAACTTGGTGATGGAGGGGATATGTTTGACTACATCATGAAACATGAGGAAGGTCTGAATGAAGAGTTGGCTAAGAAATACTTTGCCCAGATTGTCCATGCTATCTCCTACTGCCATCGGCTACATGTGGTGCACAGGGACCTCAAACCAGAGAATGTGGTGTTCTTCGAGAAACAAGGGCTGGTCAAGCTCACTGACTTTGGATTCAGTAACAAGTTTCAGCCGGGGAAAAAGCTGACAACCAGTTGTGGATCTCTGGCATACTCTGCTCCGGAAATACTGCTTGGTGATGAGTATGATGCTCCAGCCGTAGGTATGCAATAAATGTAGGCTGATGAATGATGCTAAAGTAATGAAATGAGTCACACTGTTAATTAGAAAATGGCAGAGAGTTACAGTGCAGTGCCACCAGACAGGATGTGAGCTAGATCTTTGATTCAGCCCATTTATGAAAGTCTAGTGCACTCACACAGGCAGGGTTGGTATTTATTTGCATGATCCATTGATTGTTTCAAGTTGAATGGACCAGGCATGTAGCCCTTGGCACCAACTCAGCATCTAGTCCTCCTATCAACTCTCTTATCACCCAAAAATCATGTGTTTGCATCTGAACAGAGGCTTGTGTCATCAAACCACACAGGATATATTCATCAAAGTCATATTAAACCACCTTTAACACAGTAGTGTAATGAGGTTGGCAATGTGACCGGCACCTGTTTCACACATTTTTGTCACACCTTGCTGTGACACCTTGGCTGTTAGTTTGCTTACAGAGCTGGAACACACGTTCACCATGGCCCGTTTTGTGTACAGATAGTTTCTATCCAAAACAGTGGACAATCATGTGCCTCGGCCAAAGTTTGAAATTAATTTTTCTTTCATCTTCCAAAGTTGCTGATGTGCTCTAAGTTCTTACAGCTACTCACATTTTTTAACCTATGAACCCTAAGCAGTTTCTGGACGTTTTTTGCATCTGTCACATTTTACTCACTGTGGGCTCGTTTTGCGCTACAATATGAAGCCCTACACTTAATTCAAGACAACCATGGCTAGACCCAGAGGTAACTCAACAGTGTCTCCTGTGCAGTACAGCATACTTGTAATGCTATTAACTGCCACCATTTAGAAATCAGTTTGTTTAATGAACATTTCTGTATTTTTTATCTCTTTTTGAGGAAAGAAACAACTTTACATATATATAACATAAAAATTATAATTTTGATATTTATTCATTTATGATTTTTTAAATATTTGTTTCTCTCACACTTCCAACATACACACATACAAACACACACACACACTCTTACACTCGCACAGCCCTAAATGCACAAAAAATACACACCTTCAAATGACAGTACACTGTAAACCCAGAATGAACTTGAACAAACTCAGAACTATTACAGTCTACCACACACATACAAACATGCACTGTCTCTCTATTAATGCTGAGTACTAGTGCTTTTCAATAATCAGAACCATAATGCATTACAATAACTGTAATGTTTTGACAGTTAGCTACCCAACAACCTTTTTTAATGTTCTGTGTGGTCCAGGCCGGGGGTTTATGGGTCATGAAAAGTGACACTGACGTTAACGCATTGACTTAATGCTGCATTGAAAATGTTTTCATTTGACAAATGGCCAAACCCAAACCAGCTGAACTCAAAATCACTTATCTTCTCACAGTTCTCTTCTGCATGACCACTTTAGCTTCAAAACTTTCATTAATAATTGCACTGATATTGCGAGGTTCACCAGGCTGTTGTCTAGCCTCCTTGCTGCCAGTGATAAGGCTGACTGCACAGATAATTGACTGGTAATGGCCTGCAGCACAGTAGAGGTTTGATAACATTTCTTTTGATTCTGTCATAACTTTTTGCTGCATGTTCACCCTGTTACGGTCACACATTGCCTTCCCCATATTAAAATGGGTGAGCAGGCTGGCATTATTTATTGATTTCTCCTAGTGCTCGCAGTGGCCTTTCTGACTACATGTCTGACAATAGAGTTAACTTTTGCTGAGAGCAATTCAATTGTTTCTTCAATCCCACCTTTGTTTGCCCATGACCATAGCTGGAAGGTTAAACAACTTTAGCAGCTTCACAAATTTACCTGCGTTTGACTGGTAGTGGGTGCTAGTTTCCAGCCAGGCCAGGCCCATATGCAACAAAACATGCACAGTTGGGACTCATTTAAAATAAAGCTGTGTATTCCAGTTGCAGTGTTCTACCAGTAGTACTTGACACTGATCATTTTGCAGGCTGCTGTAGGCCATGTGCTACAAGGTCAGGCCTACTGGTACTGATGTCTGTAGGTGTCCTGTTGCATTGAATTAACTGCCTCATTGATTTTCTGTGAAGGCTTACAGAGTGCAGAAAGACAGATTGTGTGTTCTTACATGTCCAGGGCTCCAGACAGTGAACATTTAGTCACATTTTGACTATTTGTAGGGATAGTGCAGCTAATTCCTCAGTGAATATGCGGTTGTTGTTGCTACATGTGTTTACCAATGAGGCCTGATCTGACTAAAGACAGGAAAGAGAAAGTGTTGTACAGTCAAGATGGAAAAATATAAATGTCTTGCATTGCATGATTCCAGCGATGCTCCTTAATTTAGGGCTCCTAAATTTAGCTAAATAAGCACCGTTGCTACAAGTGAAGAAAGTTAGTCTTGAGCTCTAATGACTGATATGCTATCTTTCACACCAGATACCTTCAATGATGGCATAAACATGGGCTAAGTCTAGCTCTTGAACTGAATAATGAGATGAGCCCAGTTAAGCTTGTTTTTCGGCCATGTGCTTGTTCATGTGGTGTTAATCCTCAGGGAGTCTAAAATTGGTCTTGTAATTGTCTATGCATGTAGAAAATGCTTTCAAAGGCAGTCAACTACATATTATTGCCTTCCCCTTTTTTGGTCGTGGTTCTCACAAACTTGAGTGCTGCAGAGGCGATGAGGAAGCTGTGGTTATTTTCTCTTTTAAGTTTACACTTACAAATTCAAACTCATTCATACCCACGCCTTCTGACCCTAGCCTAGGACTAAATATTTCTTTGTAGTTGTGCTTTATAGTGTTTGAACAGTTGCCAAATATGAATGAAGTTTGTGCTCAAGGAATACTGCTATTAAGAGACCAAGACCAGAAACATAATTCCATAATGTAGGTTGCATGGAGGGGCAAAATGTTTGTCTGTGGAAAACTAGCTATATATTATTATAGTTTAGGTTGTGTATGCAAATAATCATATATTGCATATATTATCAATCATATATATCATATATTTAACTGTACTAACTCCATGATGCCTGCGACCAAAAGTTCCTGTGAGCCGTTGTTTAAACCGCAGGTTGTACTTTTGCTGTGAGATGCACTCTCTGTTTATGATGATGGCCGAAGGTAATGCTCCTGTAGATATGAAACTGTGGGGGGATATGCGACTAATTCAGAGTACAAAGCAGAAGAATTATGACACATGGAGATAAAGGAGGTCTCCAACAAGGGTGGAAATTATGAATTGATTGCAGGTTCAAAACAGGCTCCAGTTTATCCAATCATTTGGAATCGAATGCTTCTGAGCTTATCTGTTCTATAAGCTTATATCAGTTATATCAGTACCAGTGAGTGGTTTGACAGATGCACATTTGAAAACATTGATGCAAAACTCTGCTTTATGCTGATGAAAAGAAGAATCATAGCACACTGTCTAAAGCTTAGCTTAATTTTATAAATAGATAATTATTTTAATTAAAATAATATGAACATATATATAATAAAAAATGACAGTGTTGGTAGTTGTAATGTCTGTTTGCACCCAAGTGATAAAAATATAACATTACAGCCAAGCAGGCAGTAAAATTTTTCTTTTAAAACCACAATAAAAACAATATTCTACAAATATTGTTTCATTTTAGATGGTAGCAGCAACATGATCACATGATCTCATGGATCCATCTCACCAGGCCTCAAGCTATGTGCAAATTAAAACACTGGGGTTGATCAACCTCAACACTGAGTAATTCATCAGCGTAAATAACCACATGTATACCACCTGTAGTAGACTCTTTGTCCTGTCTGATGCACATGTGGGGCGGAGGAAACACTACACTAATGGGCTGACAGATTCAGTGTTTATTTGTGAGCCAGAATGGAGAAGTTTTTGCTAAAAAATGTTAATGATGCTGTTTTACCCTGATGTTTATTTTGGAATGTGCTGGACATGATGAAGTATTGTAGCAGAAGTTGGTGCTTTGTGGTATGAGCAATGTGCCGGACTCCTCTTTAAAAAAAAAATTTCTTAAGTGAATCATTGCTGTCTAACAGCCAGCCATATATTAACTGATAGGGCATTTTGGCCATGTGTGCTGTGATAATTTGCATGCAGGTGACACACCAGCCAAAATATTGTTCTAATTCATGGTGTTTTTTATTGCTATTGGGAAAATGAAACAACAAAAGTCACAGGCCATCTAGCATTAAAGAGAACTTACTTTCTTCTGCAGTGCATTGGATCACATTTATGCCGATAAAAAGTACAATTCCTACAAGTTTTGATCTGCTGCTTTTTGCCAAGAGATACAAAAGTATCTGATGTCATTGCCTCAGACTATAGGCCAGCTCCTTTCCTCAGGCTGTGAGTCATCTTAAATCAATTTCAGCGCTCAAACATAAAAATAGTTTTATTTTTATCAAGTTATTAATCAATGATAATTTTAGTGATGTGAAGGTTATCTCGTATCTCTTTTTGTAGTGGTATCTCTAAAGCATCTACTCAAACTGCACCCTATGAGCTGTGCTGAGCTCATAACATGCCCTTTCCATTACATGGAATTTGTAGTACACCACCGTATGCACTGGGTGTGCTAAGAGGCTGTTGGCCACCCTGCACTCAGAATTATTGATAATAACTGTCCATATGCAGCACTACACTTTATTGTGCTGTGCAGAGCTGTTAAGTGGCCCTAACAGTCTGTGTGTTCTACCAGTTGCCTGTTGTGAGCGATGCACTTACAGGAACTGAAAGAAGTAATTGTTTAGGTCTTACTTTTGGTTGTGCTATATAGCCACAGTCCTCTGCTGTTGTTCTGATAGGACTTCTTGGAGCCATTGGTGGTCACTCTCTGGTAATGCGCCTTTTTTTTCTTTCTCAGCTCTCCTGTGCTGTTTAGTAAAGTGTTGCATTGGCTGTTGTGGGGCTTGTGTGATGCTGTGGTCAAAGCTTTTAGCCTTGTATGTTTGTTACCCTGAAAATGAGTGTAATGAAGTGAAAGTGCTTATTGTTTGCACATGAGCAGCCCAGGCCACAGAGAGGTCTCTTTTTGTTTTGCTAGCCATTTCAGGTGAGCAGAGTCATCTTTATCTGATTGACTCACTTGTAGCCAAAACAGGCATGAATTCTTATTTATATCTGACGAATAAAAATAAGGACTATCTTAATGATAAAACTAAGACAGACATGCCTTGCCTTTGCATTTTTTTCTTAAAGAAATTTTGTGAATGCAGTATAATGTGCAGTGCAGTGCAGTAATTGAAAATAAGTACTTTCTTGAGAGAGGGTGATGTTAACCTCAATGTACCATCCGACACAAGGACAGTTTAAAGCTTGTGTTATGGGGTTCGATTTGACGCTTTAGGCCTCCTTTAGTTGATGGAAAGCCCTTGACTTACAAAAGCCTTCCTGTGTGCACATAGCCATCAATGAATCATATCAACCTATTTGTGCCCTGCGGAGCTGTTTGGCAGGCCTTTGCGTCTGCACCACGAGGGCATCAGAATTGTGTCTCTAGAGAGCAGCCAAAGGGGTCCTTAATAGCTGTCCTGGTTACTGTTGCCTGCTGCCAGTAAAAGGGAAGAACAGTTAATCCGTGCTATTGTTTAAACTGGGCCAGGAGAGGAGAGGATAGGCAGCTAGGATGCAGTGATTAAACAGCTCTGTGTTGACACAGACAGGCTTGCTTTGATTAGAGATCATCTGGTTCCAACCTCTTGGCTGAAGACCAACTTCCTTATTATCTTTCTCCCTTAACAGAGTACTTTTCTAATTGTGTCTGATAGAGTTAGGTACCAGTAATGGTTAACATGATTACTCCTCAGGTTTATTTTTATTTTGTCTTAAACTATTTCTGTTCAGAATACCTTTGCATGGTGTCACGTCATAATGACAATGGACTAAACAAACTTAAGGACAACAATAATCTCTGGTGTCCACATACCCGATGTGTACTGTGTAAGTTCATTTTATATACATTCAGGAGTGCTGCATAGACAGCCTATTCTGTCTTTAGTCTTGCTTGCCTATGAAATAAATCACCAGTCATTTTGACTCAGTGCTAGAGATTTGCTAAGTATCCAGTGTCACAGAAAGCCTTTTTATGGCCCTGTTGGTTTTTGTGTCATTACCACCAGGGTATCCAATGGACACAGAAGAGATGGGGTTTAACACTTACACAAATGTTAAATGGTTTATCTTAAATATTAACACCTGTGTTTTTGTCCTATATGTGTTTTGTACCTGTAAGTCTGTCTTGTCTCTGCTTTGGATTGTGTTTCATGGAGTGCTGTCAGTGATGAGTAGCACTGTGTTGAAAACGAACCATTGTGTAATATAGACAGACCTTCAAAACTTGTAAAAAAACCTTAGTAAAAGCTCTAACAAATGCTATTGGGTACAAGTTTAAAATGATGCTGTTTATAGTTGATAATGATTTTAGCATCTAAATATTAAACATGCAATGCTGACAGAACAAGATAAGTGGAAGGTAAAGGCCAGTTTATTTCAATAAAGGAAAATGAGAAAAAAGAGAGACTCTCAGGTTTTAAACAACCTTAGTGGCCGCTGAAGTATAAATTTCTGAATTTATGAGGTTAATTTGAATGCAAAATGAAGTTGTTCCTGTTGGTGCCGCACCCTTGGCAATACAAGGTACCATGTGTTGTGTAACTCAACCTGTCAGACTGACTGATCTAAAGGTTGTTGTAATCGTGGATGAACAAACAGGTTCATCAGGATGATGATGAGGATGACCTAGGGCAGAGAGTGGGACGACACACATTTTCAACAAGGTTTTTGCGTGTGACTCTACAGTAGCAGCACAATCATCATATTAATTTATTGAGCTTAACTAAAAAAATAAATCTTCTTATATTACATTTAACTTCCTTATTGCTGAACTACTTGATATTTTGGTGTCTATGAATCCTGCTCAACTTCACCTGCATAAGGAATTCAACGTAGAGCGACAGGCTGCTTTTATTTCTTTTTTTTTACTTGCTTAAAAAAAGCATGCAAATGATTTTACTTTCACAATATGACAAACAAGGGTGGTCTCTCTTCTTTTAGATAAGATGAAAATGATTGCTGTGTATTTCACTTTTACTCTTTTCACATGACTCGTCATATAGTGAGAAAAGCACAAGTTTAACCATTTGTGTAAATAATGTCTCTGCTGTGTCTCAGGAAGCCCAGAAATTGTGGGCATTATTTGATGATATACTTGCTAACATTTTAACTATGACATATTTGAGAGATGAGGACAGAAGAGGGAAACATCTGCCATTATCCCCTTATCCCCAAAATCTCAAAAGCCACATTGACAGGCACACAAGTTTTAAGCAGTTGCAAGTTTGGAGGGTTAAGTTCATGCTTGTCACATATGTGTGCTGGTGGGATCACATTTGTGCATGTTGGGCCAGAAATAGTCTCTTGTTGGTTTTTATGTGCGCAGGTTTTGTGACTAGTTACAACCCTTCTTCTTTCAAATGTAACATCTGGTTACTCACTGTAAATATAGAGCATAGTTGCAGAAAAGAACTGTATTTTTTTTCTCAAGGGTATTCAAGCTTTGCTGTGGTCTTCTACTTGGAGACACTTTAACAGCAAACATTGCTCGGACCACTATGGAAAATTGAAGATGAAAATTTAATATCCACGAATTTTGCACATTTAAGAGGCCCCGCTTGTGCAACAAATAAGCCACATTTCCTGACACTGAGTGTACACCCTTCATTCAGATAACTCTACACCGTTTTAGTCTAGTCTTAATTCATTCATTGTATTGCCTTTAACGTTGGACTTCCTGGTTCACAAGATTGTAATACCAGTCAAGTATAATGTAACTTTGTTGCTAGAGCCGTGTTTGTTGACCAGAACGGAGGAGGTTTGAAATGTGCTTGGGATTATTTGATGGTCCAGCCCTGATTAAGTGAAACTATGGTTTTGACTAGTGTGTTCAACTGCCATGGGAAATGTATGAATCTGAGCGAGTCCAGTTTAAACTCTAAGGCGACACTCAGGTGAAGCAGATGAATCTCTAAAGAGAGCGATGGTTATGGAGAAGTTTTGCATGTGAATTAGGGTGGGAGCGTCAACACATGCCTTACATTCTATTTATATTAAAACCAGTAAGACCAATGACGGCAGTTGGCAAGTCTGGTCTAGTTCTAAATATCAGGTACAAGACAAAAAGCCCATGAGCATCAGGAGCACGCTTACATCCCATATAAGAATTACTCGTTCTACCTTTTACTGTTGCTTGCTTGTAAATCTTAAAGTGCCTTAGTGGTGTTCCAGTTTCTGAGTTTGTATTGCATCTGTGTAATTAATTTTAACATGTAAAAATGCAGTAGAAGACATTTGAAAGATGCCTTCTACTTCAAGAAAGACATCTGCTATTCATCTGAATGACTGTGAGTAAAAGAATTACTAAGAAAAGAGGAAGGTCTCTTTAAGACTTGTGGCTCGGAGTAAATGGTCAGCTGTCAGACAGTTTTAATAAGAATGAGTAAGAAGTAGCTTAGCTTCTAAGAAAAACTGACAAACAGAAGGGCACATGCGAATGAACAGGGTGACAGGTGGAAAAGGCTGTGAATTCTTCTTTAGTGTCAACACATGGGAGCATGCTTACAGGCTCCACTGTGCATCTAGATTTCATTTCAGGATGAGAGCCCACATTGCTTACAGGTGAATTAGTCCTAATATTTCATTGCTTGGAGGAAATATCATTTAGCAGGCTTTTCACTGTGCAGGTGGAACTGTGAGATTTACCTTGTCGTTCGAAAGATGTTACCACTGATAGGTGGTATGAAATTACAATAAAAACCTGAGCTGAGTTAATTTATTTTTTCCATTAATGTACAATTACATAAAAACTTCACTCAGTCCTAATAAAATCTAAATTATGATTAAAATAAAAGTGTGGTTGATGTTGGTATCCTAACCATGGAAAGATAGTTTGACATACCTTGCTATGATGAGGCCCCTGTGGCAGCACTAAATGAACTGTGTCCTTTTCAATATATGTAAGTTGACAGTTGGGCCACTACTACTAGTCATTAGCTTACTTTTTCATGGCCTGGGTGGTTCCCTGGTGCAGGCTGCACTGTAGGGGCTCATCACTTTGAGGGTGGGAGAGTGCCAGTTAGTTTTTGGCCTTGAGTAGAAAATTGTGATATAACTTTGGAGGTGGGATTGTCACCTTTTATTTTTCTCTACGATGGGACTGTAATTACCGTGCATTTTCTATTGTTTGCTTTCTGCAAACTCTCTTTAATTCTAGAACCTTACAGTGACTTTCAGAGGCATAAAGGAAACATATGATATAAAGGCTTGGATGTCATGCTGACACCCTGACTTTAATACCAATCTCTAAATGATATTTTTCGCCACTCTTTTAGCATCCATTTTATCAAAAAGAAAATAACATTACGCATTATTGGGCAGATACACATTTCCTTGGGGGATGATGTTCACAGACAAGGTAATCTTTGCAATACAGCCATTTAGCATCTCTACCTTATCAGAATTGATATTTGTGATGATGGAAAATGTTGCTAAGAAGTTGTGGTAAAGAGCAGCTGGCCTGGGTCTGACAACCAACCACTGTATCAGCTTCAGGATGTTTCTCCACTTTCCTGTTGGTCTGCAAGTAACTCTATGCTTGCTGTCACAAATGCCACCTGCCTTGACTTTGAGCTATCCATTCTTGTCATAGTGGGGAAGGGATGTGCTGATGGATGATGTAATGAAAGGACTTGCTGACAAACAGATGCACATTTGGTGCACTGGCTAGCTCTCATGCACCTCAGGGTTCATTTAGTTATCTGTGCAGACAAGCAACTGGAAAAAGGAAAAAACAACAATGAGCCCTGCCTCCTAGGTGTAATTTAGTGGTTTTTCTGCATGGCTGTAGCAAGTGTAACATCGGAAGTTACTCCAAACCCTGATTCAGCTGAGACCTTTGCAAGTTTAGATTGCACCTCAAAATCATTAACAGGTGTGTAATGGAAAAGCTTCTGCTGCAGATCGTTATTTGAAATGATAGGTATGTGATAGTGTTTATGACAGGTGGTGTCTCAATAACATTGCTTCATACTGTAGTCAGGATTAACTTGTGATTAAGGATTGTCCCAGGGTAAATGTTAGTATAAAGTAAGCTGTACTCGGATAATGCTGATTACATGGATTTTAATCTAGCTTGTATTTGCCCTCAAGCTTGGCTAGGCACCACGAATGACTCTTTTTCCTGGCAGTGAGAATCAAAAACTACTCTATGTGAAATGTTAGTTAAGTTAGCTAATACTAAGAGGCCATGGTGGAGACAGTGAACCAGGTGAAGCAGTGTTAATTTTGACAGCAAATTCAGATTTAGTCTCAGTCTTAGTCTTTTGAATAACACACCATTTAGTTTGTCATATTTTAGTCATCTGAAATCTTTTAGTCTAAGTCTAGTTTTTTCCACTAAATATCCTAAGAGTCTTAGTCTTAGTCTAATCTTAACTCTCTTTGTCTTAGTCTTGTTTTAGTCTATATTTTAGACCAAATATTAGCAGATTTTAAATTTTGCTACAGAATTTCCTGTCATTGGAACTATCCATCAGTCTGCTAGGGTTAGGGTTAGTCTATTAGGGTGTGTATATGCAATACAGATGCAGATTTAATGGTTGTAAAACAAAACATATATTTTATTTTATTTCTTATGTCAAAAACATGAACATGGCTTATTCACAAATGATAATCTCACATAATAAGCATAAGGGCCTGCTCCCTGAAAAAAAAAAGCATTCTCCCTGAATGACATGCAATGCACATGACATTCTTTCAAGATGAAGTACAATATTATTGAAATAGATATGTTGAGAGCTAGAATTGGTGATATCATACCAGAGTGCAGAGGAGCTGTAAGAATAACTTAAGGTCTTTTTGAAAAATAGCTTTTTCCTCAACAGTATTTATTTTATTTGTAAGATGTATGCATCAAAACGTAGGCATATTTGTGCCTCTTGTTTTTTATGTAACTGAAAGAAAAACAGGTGTACTATTCTAACAACCAGCTGCTGCATTCATTTCAATATAAACTTCTTAATAGAAGTTAAAGCAAACAATGCAGTCATGCTCCTAGTAATTAGTTAAGCAATGCTGTTCCGCTCCCAGGCAGTACTCATGCTTCTTCAACTGCCTTTACAAACAAATAAAAGCCAGCAAAAGTTTTAACCAATCGCCTTGTTCAACCTGTTAAACCAATCAACCTTCTGTCAAGCCTTTCCAACATTAGACCCAAAACCCTACACAAAACTTATAATGGTCCAAATCTTTCACACATGTCAAAAGCTTTATTCATCTTTTAAGCCACAGCTATTATTAGATCCTTTACCTTTTGTTTATTATTGTGTAGTACAGTTTTTTGCAGCTCTGTGTCTATGCAGTATAGTTTGAGGTTATCAACAAACATTAAAATGCTCTACATCTTTGCACCTCACTGATTTTGTTTTCAATTTTAAAGCCAGTGATGAAGTTTAATGTCCGCTTTTCAGCTAAAATTATAATAGTTAGAATGATAAAAAAAAGAATAGTAAAATTACTTCTTTTATACATTATTGATATTGTTTAACTTTTAAAAGCAGCAAAGCAGTTTAGTGCCGGCTACTCAAAATGCAGCGTTTCATTGCATTCTCTACTTTAAAATGCCACTTTTGCTATCTTTTATTCATAAATAATGTAGTCTTGAAACTGGGTATACAGGTTTTTTGAAAAAATAACAATATAATAATAATATAATATTTTTTGGGGCAAGAACCACTTTACTCCACAACTACACAGCACCCACATTGTCAGGAAACTATAAAAAACCCTGATGAAGATATCGACTGCCATACTCCTCACCAGGTTCACTGGATTTTAAGTCTCTTTCTTAGGTGTTTGCATTTTGACTTAAACATCTTACTTTTGCCTGCCCCTCTCTGTCATCTTCCTCTCCATTCCTCTCTGCTCCTCGAAGAACAGTCCAGGTTGAGCTGGCAGAGCTAGCTGGACCTGAGGTTTCTGCTAATAATACACTCTGAGTTACTGAGTGAAGCAGGAGAGGCGGGAGACAGTCTCCTGCTAACTTATCCGAAACTTAACATCCTAGCAGCCAGCACTCTGCATATTAAGTGAGCCAACAAACAGTGAATCACTCCAATGTGTTATCATTTGTTGTCACTATCTACTTTGATTGCAAGTTGTCAAAGAGGTAGTGAAGATTTAGAGTATCATTTCATTGCCACTTTTAAGTTGGTCCTTTTTAAACTAAATAAGACTTTGAAAAATCTCCACTCTGTCAAGAAAGTGATAAAGGAGATGAGATAACCAAAGACAGCTGCTGAATTAAGTATCACCACAGCATGACTCCATTGTAGAGAAAGGATGGCAGGCAGGCAGGGAAACGGCGATGATCAGGTATAATTATTCCTTTCAGTGATCCATGTCAAATTAGAGGTAGTGCTGCTGTGTGCAATGAGGCCCATCACTTTGTATCATCACAGGCCACTGGTTAGGCCTACTTGTTTGTTTTGCATGCTAATTGACTGACGGTTGATATGCTGACTAACAAGTTTGTTAACTAACAGCCTGGCTAGCTCAAATTTAGTTGTTGCTCCAAAGATAAATAAATATATACAGTCATTTTGATGACCTCATATGAGGAGTTGATATTGAGTTGTCTGGATGAAAACCTGGAACCAGGAAACAGCTGGACCTTATGGAGCCTGCAATATAAACACAGCACTTTGTACTGTCAGCCATCTATGACTGGGTCAAATGATTTCAAGTAGATTTGACTGTATTTTTTAAAATGTAACAAGGTCATAAATGTTTAAGTGAGAAATTGTACTTTAGTTGATTTTGATATTTTTTAATATAGCATTATGATGTCAAACCAGTCAACAGCCAATCACTGACCAATTAGACTTTGATTTTATTTTTTATTTGCTTTCAGTGACAATATGTGGCTTATTTGTTACTCTTGGACATTAGATATGACATTGTTTTATTGTCTGATTAAGATTATTAAAATAATGCTCTTAAGGGCTTAATATCGATCTAATATCTATCTATTATCTAATTTTCATACAACAGAAATTTCAGTTGTCTACATACCAGGACCAGTGGCATTGCAAGACTCTTAATACCGCTTGGATTTGTAAATAACAAATATAAAACAATAAATCCAATATATTTCAGCGTACTCACACTCGAAGACTCCCTTAAAGACCTAAACAGCTGCCAGTGGCAAAAAATTTGTCATCATTTTTAATGTTCAGTAACTTTGTGAATTGCTCTTGCAAATGCTTTAAGAAGTCATGTAAACTGCAGTTCTTCAGCTTTTTTAGTGGAATTTCTTTTTCAGTTGATGTCATGTTTTCCTGGGATAATGTTTTAAAATATCAGCTGTAGTTTGCTTAAAGTTAATGTTAGAGTAAAGTTATTCCATTCCTAAACAAAGGGAATGTAGGAAGGTTAAGACTAAAACTTTAGCATTTCCTGAATCAAATGATGTATGACACTTGATCCTGATTGCTGAATAGGTAAGAACTTAAAAAATAAATCATGACAGGAGTGATTCTATCATAGTAGAATGCAGGAGCCTGCTTCCATATGACACAACTTCGACTGTTTATCTTTTTAGCAAACCCAAGAGGAAAAGTCATTGGCATTGCATCTGTACTTGTTGTAATCTTTCAATTTTTTTCTGCTCTTCTGTGATGAGCCTCCTTCTTTTACTACTTTTCCATACTGTCTGTATATCTGAGGGGCATAGCCCTGAAGCCCACCTGCAAACACAAAACGATATTGACAGGAGAGTAGCAGAAGCACAGGTTCAAAATTCAGTTTTGTGCCCTTCCAATCACTTATTATTTTCTCTCTTTTTCAGTTGACATCCAGTGTGTTAACTGTTGGCACGAACAGTGTTTAGGAAATGGGTGTGAACTCTGTCTTTCAAGTCAAAACTGCAAACTAACTGGCTGTTTTTACATTAATTTATGCTGTGTTATAGGCTGTTAGATGGGTAAAAATGTCTAAAGCTTTCCATTGTTAACCATGCAAATTTTATCAGGATCCCCTTCAAGATCTTTTCTCGCTCAACCCTACTTTATATAAAATTTTTTAGCGTCTGCCATTTTATTTTTAGTGTCTAAGTGTGACATTTGTTAAAACAATTCCACAAGGTCACATGTTATAAATGATTGAATTTTTTTTTTGCCAATCCTGTAATACAATTCTTAAAATGATAATGTCCTGCTTGTACTAAGAAAAGCTGCTGTGTAAATCCTTAAAACTATTGATGATAGTGTTTCTGAATGCTGATCTGCTCCAGTTCCTTCAACACGTTCCCCTGCTATTGGTGCTGTGGCTGCTGTCATTTCAAGCTGCTTGGTGGTTTATCAGAGCAAAACGCCTGACTGCAGAGTAGGAGAGGAGAAGATGCCAAATAACAAATCCCACAGTCACTAATTAAAGCATCATGGTGCCGATGTAATACAGAGAGAAGGAGGAGAGGATGTTTTGAAGATCACAGATATATTTGTGTGTATTTTGAGGAAAGAAATTGCAATGAGAAGGACTGGAAAAGTAAAAACATTTGGGTTCCAGCAGCAAGAAAGACAATCTTTAAAAGGGGAATGGGGGTAAAAGGTGGAGTTTCATAGCCCCAGTGAGGGGTTATTCAGAGGGGTTGAAGATGTGAAGGGAGAGAGATAGCTGTCGTTTTTATGTATTAGTGTAGAGAAAGACAAACATACAAGCAAAGGAATCAAATATGAGCACACAAGTGTGGTTGAGTAGATGAGGGGGAAGGGAAGTAGAGGAGGATAGAGGAAAGAGGGGCTGGGTTCTCCCATTCCTGTTTCCTCTGCTTTGCATTGTTTGTTTGTTGTTGCAGAGATGGGAATACAGAAAGTGCTTTTTCCATACTTTTCAACTCCTTTTTGTGTAACTACAAGCATAGCAGATTGTAGTCATTACAAGACTGCTTACATTACTGGCGCAAAAATGAATTCATGAATCTTCTGTTAGTAAAACAGCTCCACAGATATAATATTATAATGTAAATGTGAATTATAATTGTAGAGTAAACATACTTGACATAGACTTTGCGAACCTGAAAGACAAATATCGATGTTTAGGGCCGCCATGTTATTGTGTTCCAGTGTGTATTTGTAAACAGATTAGCCAGAGGGCCTGACAGAGGCCTGTTTCATTCTCTAATTTGAGATAGGGAATGTTGCTATGGTAACAAATGCTGCTGCAAGTGAGCCAGGTGTGAGCTAGTACGCCTGTAGTCTCTGTGGGTCTCTGCCTCTACTCCCCATCGCCCATCCATATCTGGCATAGGTCAAACCTTGGCACACATCTGCAGATCCAGATTTATGCCGGAGACAATGCTGAATATACCTTCGAAGAATAAATAGAACAAGTTAACAGTATAAACCATAATAATAGTTGTATGACCCCCTTTAGTGTACAATACCATGATTAAAACAAACATGTTTTTAAGACCAAAAACAATAGGTTTATAGAAACTGCACATCATCTCTTTTATGACTAAATGGCCTAAGAAGGAGCCAAGCACACACATCATGAAAACATTTTACCGTGATCTAGTCTGAAATAACTGATCTATAGGATAATGTGCCTTGATATTTTGCTCACTCATTAATGCCCTCCCAAAATGAACCACAACCACTTTTGTAAACCCTAACTTTTTGGCTAAGGCAATGAGATCATTAATATAGTTAGATAAAATAACTGCAAAACTAACTGCAGATAAAACAGCCTCAGCTATACTTTGTGTTTGAATTAGTGAAAGAAGTATTTAGATAATTTCATAAACTGACACTAGTAATACAAAGCTTAAAAAAAATCCTTACATGTACAAGTCTTTCATCAGGAATTATTTTGCAGAGAGGCCCTTGGTAAAGGGCCCCTGCTCTTTTATTACTTTATATACTTTTGTCTTTTTATTTCCTAAAATGTGATAATTTTTACAGGATAAGTGTGAATAGCAGAGAATTATTCAAGAAAATATTGGCATATTAAGCACTAACCACAATCAGAGTTTTTGAGTTCAGGATTTTGGTATGTTTCAGAGCAGAGGAGAAGCTTCCAGCCATCATGCTAGTGTAAGACAACATGTTCAAGAGTTGTCTGGGAGAGAGCTGCACTTTATTCTGGGGCTATGGCTCTCATCCATATTCAGCAACAGTGGCTCTACTCATCACTAGCATAGTTCTCCTCTCCCTCCTCTCTCTGTCTGCCTGTCTCACCCTCATAGTCTCAGTCACTTACCAAACATGTGCACAGACATGATCCGCACACATGTATTATTTTATGTAATCTCTTTCACCGAAACACATCCTTCTCCTCTGAGCATTTATGTGCTGATGTGCTGTCTGCATCAGTACATCCTCGCTGCTGTGTGTGGCATGTTTCTTTTGAACATCTGTTGCTCCTTTTCTTGCTGGCAGGAGGAAGAGGAGAAATATGCCCCAGTGATACAATTAACATATGGAACCGCCCAGGAAAAAAGCCCTCATAACTATCAACAAAAAGTGCTGGCACAGTTGCTTTTCACGAGCTTGAAACAGTTTAAGCCCCAGTCACACAGTGTAGGTAGGGGTTCGGGCTTGTTAATAGAGTAAATGAAAGAGCTGTGACATGTCTGTCTGCTTTGTGTTTCACCTTGTTTATTCCTGCCTCTGTACATGTTTGGGGTTAGGCATGGCCGGTCTTTATGACCATTCTTTTGAAATGTCATGCACTTATTGTCTTCCTGCATCTGTCAAATTCTTTAGATGTCAAAATAATTACTTAGTCTATTTACTACCAATCACTTAACATGCTTCAGTTGGCCAACAGTATGACAAGAGGAAGCAGAGGTACCTAAAAATGTTGAGAGAGTAAAAAGGTGATTAAACCATGCTGAACAGAGGCTCTGAACAGGACTTAAAGAATTACACTGCTTGTGTTTGAAATTCAGGTGTAAAGTCAGTTGGTTATGCAATGCCACGGGTTTTAAGACAACTTTTACATACTCACAAACCTAGCAGATTTTTAAGATGTGTTTGCACTGGATGTAGTTTTATGATTTGCTACAGGTAATAGTGAATTACCTGTGAATCCCGCATTATTAAAGTTGATGCATGCTGACATTACAAATTGAGAATTGGCAAGTTTGGATACTTAACAGCACAAGCATGATCCTAGACACTTGATCTAGTGTGATACAAAAACTAATGTTTGTTTTGACCACGCTGATTCTGAATGACAGAAGTATTTGTGTTTGTTACCTTTGTGACATTTTTGTGTACATTTATATTGTACATCTGCATTTAATAATATTTTCAACCTTTTATCATTATAATTGTTGTTGTTATTATTATTGTGTTTCTATACAACTGTTAAAAAGTTCACATTTAAATGCCAAGGTGTGTAGTTTGTTAAATTTGAATCTCTTTCTTCATTACCTTAAATTTGTTCCAATCATTAGACTTTAACAGCTGAAAAGTGTCAGACAACCCTGATATTTTGATGTACAGAATGAATACAAACCCACTCTGAAAGCAGAGGCGTGTTTGATAAAGCTTGAGACAAGCCATCAGAGGAAAGCAAAGTGGATTAATGACTCTTCAGACTAAGGACAATCACTCACCAACAAAGACTTTGTAACTACACACCGAGATGAATTTCAAACCTTCTGTCAGTCAGACAAATGAAGAAAACATCACTTGCAAACACAAACCCTGTATTTGATGTGAGACAATGAGCATGTTCTACCCACATTTGACCCATTCATACAGACCGCTGCAAACAAGCCCTGCCTTCAAATTAGGCAGAATCAGCTTGTATGGTAAAAGGAGGAAACCCAACAGTGCTTGTAGTTGTTACATTTGTCTTTGTCATCATCTTTGCAGACCTGATATCTTGGTGCTCACTATGTTCTTTCTCTGCTGCTTTCACTGCTTTCGGAAGTAGCCTGATGAAATAGATCCAAAAAAAGTTGTGTCTCAGGCTTAGTTTCTCTCACTCACCCACTCATGTTCTCTCTTTCTGTTGCTTGCACTATTTTTTAGACTTGTTGGGATTATATTGTGAGTTCCATAAATATTGTTTGCTGGAAGGAGCAGACTTAAGTGAAATTTTTGGTAAAAACGTAGGTGAACTGCTGTCCAGAGCATTAAGATGGAGTAGCAGTTCACAGCAGCAGGCTAGCTACAGTACCTCAGTCTACCATACAGATAACAAAATATAAATATATTTTGACAAAAAAAAAACAGATTTCAGCTGAAATATAAAGTAAAAGTTTGATTGTTCAATGCAATAAAAATAGTGAAATATCAGCCCCCCCCCCCCAAAAAAAAGGCTGCAAACCTACTATACATTACCACCAAGAATTACTTGATTTCTGTTATAACTGAAGTTATTGAAAGCTTGTCTTGAAACAACATGTTGGCAGCACATAGATATGATTAACTATTGATCTTCAGTTTCTGCATGATAAGTGAAATACATGTTGCGGTAAACCTGTGATCCTGAAAGCTGAACAGTAGTCTCCTACATGTGGTTTGGAAGTGTAGCTGTGGAGAGTCTGTTTGTGACAGAGAGAGATTTTAAGCAGATCTACAGCTGTCACCCAGAGTGCTCTCTCCACTTTATCTGCCTGCCAATGACAGGCCTGAGTGCTCTTTCGGTTGACAGCCCTGAACATGTTAAGTGACAGCCTCCAGAATTACTGTCCAGCCACAACGTTGTGTCTGTGCATGTGCTTTGCATGCTCTGTAATTTTACCACTGTAATTTGATTTAAGAATCGATTGCAATTAGTCGTCTGATGTGCAGCTAAGTGATGAGCCAAAGGATTCCTTTTGCAAACTTAATTTGTCTGCTGTATGTGAATCAGATGTCAATAAATTATCGAGAATATTAAATATAATTTCTCCGAATTAATAATAGAAAGGTTTACAAGCTGTCTTTTCATCCATAAGCAGGCGATCTTTATTACACAATTCAAGTAACCCAATTTTGTTTTTCTCCCTTCCATGTGGCACAAGCAGAATAGTTATTATAAACATTTACCAGGAAAAAAACACTTAGAATCAGATATTCTGAGATCGGTTTCAGGCCTAATTCAGATGCTGAAATGAATCTGACATGATTCAGATATCAGAATGCATTTGGTATCTAAGGACCCTGACACACCAAAGCAACTTCAAAGAACTAGCAACAACAAAACTTCAAACTTGAAAACATTTGCTGTTTAGAGCCACATGTTGAAGGAATTTATCAATCCAGTCATCCAGAAGCAAATAGCTACCTACTGTTACTGTATTTCTGTAGAAGAATAGTCAATCTGAATGTTTTCTGCTTACTGATGGTCTTGAAACTGATTTAGCTCACTGGTTCAGCAGAAAAGCACAAACCTTAACTTGACAAAGGCAGGCTAGACCCAGCGGTGTCTGACACACCAGACAACAGACACTCACTGACTAGCTGATGGTCAGCTTGAGGTGAGGTGGACAGATCTGATGTTGCTTGTCACTGAGAATTTCATGACATGTCACTGAAAATGCATTTTAATGATGGAAACACACATGCAAAGGCCTTTGTGTGTCCTCTGCTGAAAACACGTACGGATCAGTGAAAGTAGGATGAGGGATCAGGCCAGTGGACACATGCCAAAGTTGCACGTCTTTTCAGTGTTCAGAGAAGAGGGCGAATGATGCAGGTGAAAATACAGGGTCTGTCTTGAAACACATTTGTTTACAAAGAAATTTGTTGCAATGGAAGAGTGCAGATTTAAGTGCTCATGGTTATGGTGCCAGTACAAAATCAAGAGCTTAAAGGCTTTAGAAAGCAATAGCTTGAATTATTATTTTACTCTTTTCTGCCCCCATCATAAGGCACCATAAAATGCACAACCGACTTTCTTCTAGTTTGGTGTTGGCTCATTTCCTTTTTTTCTGTTTGTAGCCAAACCCGTCTTAACAATGTTGTTTCACAGTACTCCATGGTACAGAACATGCTACAGGGTATTCTACCTGGTATGTGGACCTGTATGTACACAGTTTGCAGATATAAATGTCTCTCGATAGAGCAGGTAGCGCCAGAACCAACTTTTTGACACAAACCTGTGATTTTCATTTATTACACAACCCCTTCTGCTACAATACATTAGTCTTATTGAAATCAATGAAAGTCTTTTTGAGACAGTGCCATTATTGGTGTGAAATAGACCCCTCTCTGTGCTGCACACACCCAGTGAAATGTGAAAGCAAAGTTGTATCTGCTGCTGTACTGCTTATTAGATGTTGTGACAGTTTGAGTCTTGAACAAGAGGCAAGATCACCCACAGAGGGGGATTGTAATGAAGTCCAAAGTATACAGGAGCACATGAATTGCTCTGCTATGACATAGATCGTTTCTTATTGATTTCTTTTTAGACAGTCTGCTAGGGATATTGTGTCCATTAGCATAAAAAGGTATAGAGTAGGCAACTGAGAATGGGAGATGGGAAGTGTACTCCATAGTCATTTTCCAAAGCTCAATTTGAACTGTTTATGGTATTTATTTTCCTGCTCGATAAAATATTAAGGCTCAGTTGCAACAGCAGACATGTGAAGAGGCAGGGGAAATGTATCTTTAGCAGCCTTGCAACAGCATTTCATAAGATGCCTGTCTTTTGAAGAAATTGTGTAATTAGACATGCCCTGAAAACAAATGTTTGGCTTTCACACGTTTATTGGTTACAACACTCTTTTCGATGTTTTTATGGGCTGTGATGGATGGTTTATGTTTTCTCAACCTTTCCCTTAGATCAATTTTCAACAATTTGGCTGAAATGGCTAATTCCCCTGCTTGGAATTTAAACCAAGATTGCCATGTGTGCATACTATAACAACATCAGGACATGGAGCCTTATAAAAAAACACATTTCTTCATTTTAATATGTAGAGCTTAGAACCAAGAACTTATCTGAAAGACCTGGATGATACATTTATTTTGCCATACTGCAGCTGTAGATACTCACGCTTTAACAATTAAAAATCACATCTGGAGGACAGATGAGTTGTAGGTGTGTAAAACTAAAACTCAAGGAGTTTCTCTGAAAAAGAGTTCATAAAAAATGTAGTAGTTGTTACAATGTTAATAATTTGTCTACATTTAAGTTACTGTTGAGAGCCTGAAGCCTGACCTTCACAATACAAATGTAAAGGATCCCGTGGGAAGTTTAATGCCATAATTCCTAACCATTCCTTTCCATTGCATTCTCATGTTATATCATTTACATCATTTATACATAATTGCTGCATATATTTTTTATTTCTTTTATTATAAATGATTATTATATAATAGAATTATTAATGTTTGACATGTGTATTAGTTATAAACATGCTTGTATGTGTGTAAGTCCATGCAGTCTCTAAATATTAATACTCAAAATCACACCTGTCCCTGACTTATCAGAGCTTTGAGGGAAAAGATAAATGTATTATTCAGGAAAAATATTGTATCAATGTTTTTAAAGTCCTTTTGACATTTTTTACTTTTGAGGCCTCAAAAACATTTACACAGGGAAAGATTCACAATGATACTGTTTAAAACATGTTATTTATACAACATTGCCTGTTTAAGTGTGTTTGCAATGTGTCTTAAAGATGCCACTTCTAAAGTTGTGCAATGCAAACTTAAGGAAACAGAAAATTCATTGTGTTTGTACTTTTTTTAAAGTCTTTAACTGTCACTGTATACAGAAAATGCTCCACTTTCATTGAAGATTTCAGTGCTTATTGAGAAGGTTGTTAAGCAGCTGCTTGTCCATTGACAGTATTTGACAGTATTTATCAAGCACCTAAGATATCTGTCAGCTCTCTACCTGGCAGGACATAACCTTTAACCTGAGCATGTGCACACACATCTTCTTACAGAGCATGTTGGGGCACATCATGCTCACTTTGTTTGGAAGCAGTGGTCAGTGGTTGTAAAACAGACCCATTGCATGAATCGCATCACAACTTGTTAATTGAAACAATTTTATCAGAATCAAAAATTAACATAATAAAGTAGCAGGCTGGACTGAAATGAGAAGAGGACTGTAAGCACTGTGAGTTGTAAGAGCTCCAGCCAAAACACACTGGTCCTTCCCCCACTAAGCAAACCAGAGCAGAGCCTGATGCTGCATTTTTCGACACATTCCAGAGACCTTGTTGGTATACCGAGCAACAAGTTTCTACACTGATGCCATGCTGTGCTAACCTTTCTCTACATCCACGTTCACTTATACATCAGCAGGAGAGGAGTCATCAGTCACTGGAGAAGAGCTGTTTTAGGTTTCTAAATGTTGGGGTTAGTGCATTAAGTCCTTTTGTCCTGTATAAGGAAGCTTTTTAGTCCATTAACATGCTAAAAATGAAAGGCTTGGTCCAATTTACTAACAGCCATTACACAAACTTTGGTCAAATCAGGCCGTTGTTGGTGTTTTTTGAATTGAACTAGAAACATAGTCATTTTTTCTTTCTTTCTTTTTTTAAAAAATTATTCTGGACAAAATCATCAACTGTGTCTGTTGTCTCCGTAGAAGCCCATTTGTTAAGCATTAGTAGTCAGTGGCATAGTGTTACTAATGCCTTTCACTTTTGTGTACTCCCAGAACAAATGCCATCTGGAAGTCAGACAGAAGACTGGAATAATCCTCTAAACTGTTACATAGTCTGTTTTTTTCCCTTTATGGGCTCTGCTCTAATAAAACACAATAGAACTGTGGCCCACAGCTGCTTCTCTATGCATGCTGTGTGCACTGTTAATGGGTAAATGGATTTGCCGCAGGTATACTCCTTTCCTGTACTCTGCCATGCTTGGTGTAGCAGAGACCTTGACCCTGATGCCAGTGACTGACAGGGTGAGAGAGCCACTCAGAGCTGGAGCAAAGCCAAGGATAGGTCCTTAGACATAAGCCAGAGCTCTAGTGTCATTCAGCAGTGTTGGGGGAGTATTGGTTGTATTAAAAAATTCAAACCCAACAAATAACATTTACTTTTATCAACTGGGCCTTAGCCTAAAAATAAGTACTCTCAGAGGAATCATGAGCTCCAGTCCAGATCATCCTGCTGCTAGCTTCCTGAATAATCACTTACTTTAATTACACACAGCACTGTTTAGCCTAACGCTAGATCATACAGTGCCAATTCAACAAACTCGGGTCTAAAGATAGACGCAGCTTAATTTAGGATGCGTCAGATAGCAAACCCAAGCCTAAGCATGTGGCTAAAAGCATTTCATAATTCCTGCTGGAAATCTTTAATATGCTTTTTGGCCGAAAATTCCCCAGAGATGAATTTTTATTTTGCATTATCATGGCTTCATACCGACAACCCATTAAGTATTGAGGGCATCTTAGCATTTGAGCTTAATTAGAAAGTTAGTTAGAAATCCTTGTTATGGTAATTACTTCAGAGCTGCCAATATTTGACTGTAGCTACTCTGATGTCTTTTTTTTTTCTCCCAGCCTGAGCGAGTTGGCTCTGCTACCCTGCTAAACAGGGGAATTTAAGATGGAATGTTCTAACAAATTCACAAATGTTTGTCTTTTAGGACATACAGTATATATGTGGTGTTTGCTTGGAAGTAGTGCTGGTGCTGGAAAAGATTCATCTTGTTGCAGTGAAAGTAATGTGTCATGAAGACTGAGGCAATGTTCATGGGAACAGGGAGTTTTTGAGACACTGAGGTTTTTCTGCTCATTACTTCCATCAGCTAAATACTGATGTGTTGCTTACAGCAAATATGTATAAAAAAAACTGATTAATAGTAAATTGGCTGTGTCCTTTCAGATAGTAATGTGTCAGAGACATAGGATGCATAGCTACAATATTACTGTGGAGGTTAAGGACACTGCACACGTACACAATGACATGAAGATGATAGTCCTGGCTCTCCTACTCTTAGTTCTGTTACTAGCGTTAGCACTACTTTAGTAAGGTGTGTGTTAACATGTACATACAAGTGTTTTGGGTTGCACAAAGTCTGTATGGCCTATTGCTTCTGGGTGCAACAATCGAGTTTTATTATATGCACACTTGAATAAGCATACGTACGCACTGATGAAATTACTTGACATTCACTTTACTGATAGAACACACACATGCTCACAAACACACACATCCTTGTACACCAGTATTTGTGAGGACCCACAATAATAATGCTGTACAGCTTGTTTGGATGTCAGCAAAATGAACATAGTGCAAATATTCCAACCATTATTTATGTGTAGCCATTTCCCGTTCCACCTGTGATGAGAGAACACAGGATTGGTTAAATGTCATTCTAGAAAAGAAGACAAGAAAGAACAAAAACTAACATCTTCTGTTCACATTTCTCTTCATCCCTGTCTCTTAAGTACATCACACTCCCCCTACTTGTCTCCTTGCTTCCATTCAATGGCATCTTTTCCATGATGGTCTAAAGACAGAGGAAAGAGAAATTGATGAAAAATGTATTTGTAAAATGAGATGTCTTGCCCACTGAGGCATCATTTAAAGTGAAGTCAATTCGGTGTTACATCTTTTCAGCAAGATCAGCTGTCACAGGGCTACAGCTTCTCTGTAGCATCCATTGTTCATCCAAATAGTTTTTATTTATTCAGATAATTTGATCTTCAGGCTAAAGAATAAGGGTGTACAGTCACCAGTAATACCTTGTTTGCTCTTTTAATAGATGCTACGAGGTAAGATCAGATGAGGCCTTATTCATGATACAATGTTACAATTCTGAATTCTGAACATGTCTCTGTTTGGTTCCCTCTGCCTCAGATATCTGGAGTCTGGGTGTGATCCTGTTCATGTTGGTGTGTGGCCAGCCACCCTTCCAAGAGGCAAACGACAGTGAGACCCTGACCATGATCATGGACTGTAAATACACTGTACCGGCCCACGTCTCCAGCGCCTGCAAAGAGTGAGTGATACATGCACAACAGTCACAGAAAGAAACTATTGAGCTTCCCCTCCTTATATATACCATTGAAAACATCTGATAGAGCGCATAGTGTTTGGTTACACTTTTACACTATCAACACTCTTACAATATTGACCCTGGACTTGTGCTTTTTGATGTCTTACACAATGTCTTTATTTCTGCTGTTCCTCCAGTGCTGGCTGCCATTCTTGGACTCTCCATTCTAGCCCACTTACCCCTCTGTCCCTCTGTGTATTAGTTGGTATAGTTTTTTCCCTTTCTTGTCTGACTTGTAGATGACATACTATATGTTGTCTGGGGAGCAGCCAGTTGCATTTAGAACTCATGGCCTGTACTGTGTAGTTGAGGATGTTGACAGGAACCATACTGCAGTTACTCTTGCATCCAGAAGAGGCCTGATTGCAGTAACAGATGCCATAGTGCCACCTTGTCTGTAAAACATGTTTTATGATACAGACAGGTGATATGGTAAAGAAAAAAAACCTCAAACATGAATGGAGAAACGGAAAGCCAACTCCTCCACCTGTCAGAACCAGGGAGTCACTAAAACACTAGTGGAGTATGAAAATGATGTAAATCATGCTAAATGCTGTAAATGCTATGGCCTTCACACTAACCACATCTAAACCAGATTTCCAGGTATGAGATTTTGGACATGCTAGATAGTGATCTCAATCTCAATTAACAGTTATTGCCACTGCACCATTGGTTTTGGCCTTGGTGCCCTAAATATTGGCTGCAATGCCTCACTAAATTTATATCTGTCAAAGGCCAAATACGTTTCAGTGTTAAAGTAATATAAAAACAAAGTTTTGATCTCTAAAAACTGGATTCATACTTGAAATACTAAGTCTAAGATTGCACTGTAGGAATCATGCAACAACCATAGCCTAATTTGATATGCAGGAAGAATTAAGAGTTGTTATAAAAAATGGATATGTCGCACTAAGTGGTTTATATTCTATCAAAATGAAAATCAGAAATGAAAATAGTCAGTTTTATTAATAACTGCATGTAGAAATATGCATGACAAAAAAATGGATGTGTAATAAACAGGTACATCATAAATGTTTCCTTTTAATCAAAATATAATACAGGAAAAGCAGCCATAGGTAAACTCTTTTCTTCAGTAATAACAACAAGACAAGGCACTGGAACACAGCAGTAGACACTGATTTATTCCAGGCCCTGCAGACCAATTTGCTCTCGTAGCTGGCAAACACTAAAAGCCTGCCAGCAATTTGAGCAGCCCAGCTGCAGAGTAGTACAGTCCAACTGCACACAACAACACATGTTCCACATTCAAAATATGTTAGGCAGTTAGGCAAATAAATTAGCAGTTGCATAATTAACCATGTGGGTTAGTAAATCACACTCTTAATTTTGCACTAATTCATTCTGTCAGATACACTGGGGTAATTATTGAAGCAATATAAAACGACAGCTTCTCAAACAACCATGGCCAAGTTTAATCAAAAAAAAAAAAAATATCCATGATGCATTTTTTAAAACCTGACCCAATCTGTTGTCCACACAAATTTTATTTTAGATCAATGAAATATGAGACATTTTTGTATTCACTTTTACTCCAACCATCAACATTTTCAGAAATATCAAAGTATTTGCTTTGAGGCTCTGACAAGCTTCCTGGATTAGATGACACATCGGTGAAGTACTTGTTTAAGACTGTCCGACACATCCTTTATCATAGTCGACCTAATTAGACACTAACAGCCATTAATCAACAGAGGTGACAAAAATCACAACCCTGTATTTTCTGAAGAAACATTAATTCACGCTTAAACACTAGCTACTAGTTATCGTCTGAGAGTTAGCGCAGTTAGCTATGGTGCTATTGGCCCTGTTTCCTGACCAGTCTGCCCAGAACAGAAGCTCTAGAAATTGAAGGACAATTTAGTATTTATATTAGGCGCATTCAAAACCTTAAAGCATTTTGCAAATAGCAAGTGGACCACTGGTATGTATGCATTTGCCATTTCTTAATTCTCAAACAGAAGCAGCACCCTGTTGAATTTTGTGAGGATCTTTGATTCCACCACAGGCAAGGCGTAAACCTTGTCTGTGGTTGAATCTCAGAGTGGGGCAGCATGGCTAACAAAAATCAGTTGAAAGTTTGGTTGCTGCTTTGAGTAGGTTTTATTATTGGAAAAAAAAACAGCGCTAACTAGCTGTGCTGAGCTAGCTAGTGCAGCAGAGGTGTTCTTAAGGAGGTGAGAAGCAGCCTCAGTGATGGACATTATATATACATCTGTCATGACATTAGTCTTAAAGGTGTAAAACCGTGTCAGCAAGGGCCTGATATCCAATACTATGTGTGTAACATGTGTAGTACCAAGTGAATTCACTGAAAGGGAACTAAGACTTTTCAGAAATTAGAAGCCACTGTTGTTTCAGGTCAACACCCATGTGTTTTTGAATAAATGCAATGGGCAATGATTCAGTAACATTGGTGTTAGCAATGGTACCAGGGCCACTGTGCTTAACATGGTTTGAAGGCTGATTCTTTATTTACTCTCTTACTGCACATTAGAGTATTTTTAGACATAGGAAATAAACGCTTATCTTCTCTGAGTGGAAGGAGAGATATGACTAGATTGAAGTGCTAAGCTGAAGCAGCTGTGAGCAATCTGATGGGCTTGACTTCAGAGCAGAGGAGGTATTTGTTGCATGCTGAGTCCCAAGCTTATATTTTTACCATGTCAGTCACTGGTAAATTGTTCTCCCCTTATCGCAATTTTGGATTTCTAGCCAGTGACTGCTGATGTCGCAGTGCTTCATGTTACCACATTCTGGACTTGGTTTTACATTCACACAGTCGATCAATACCGCGGCATCAACAATTTTTTGATGCTAGTGGATGCGGTCATTAATGACAAGGAAGTGGGAAACACACACACACACACACACACACGCACACATGCACACACACAGATTGTTATACACCAGAACTATAGCATCTTGAGGCTTTTTCTTTTTGCAGAAGGTGAAGTGGCAAGGCTGATGGGCATTAATGGGCATTATACCTCAAGACACTACTAAAGACCGATTTACAGAGGATATCTACATAAATTATCAAAAGATTAGGCCATGCTACAAATTTCAGTCACAGGAAACATTACTTTGACATGTTAGCATTACAGGTGTCTTGTATGGACCACCATGACAATACCTCCAGGATATTATTATTATTTTAACTGTTGCTATTATATATATTTTTTGGGGGGGGGGGGCTTACATCTAAAAACATTTCTCTATGTATGAAAGTTGAGGGATACAGAGGCAAAAGAAAAGAATTTGATAAAAACGCTTAAATCAAATAAAATTGTCCTTGCTAACAATTAGCGCTGTCATTAGCAGCGTATCTTGGTGTTGTATTTTACCTTCTCAGAGGAGACTAGCAAAATTGTGACTTATCATAGCTGACAACTTCGATGTGATGCAGTTAAATAAAGGTATCCTGTGATGTTTTCCTGTAGGCAGACTTAGCCGTGTTTAGAATGTAGTGTGACCAGTACAGGATTTTAAGACCAATACAAACATCTAAGTTTTAGAATATAGATATTGATATTTGGAAAAAATTAATAATCTATTTTCAATATTTCATTGTTTTTCCATTAAAATGCACACTGAAATGTGCAATTATTTTAGAAGGCAGTGTAAAAAATGCACTTTCACAGATAATGAACAATTTTTCAAATTTTTTGACATGCCAATCAAAAGTTACCAAATCATGTTATATTCTTAGATGAACTTTAAGGAGACTCCTTTTTTCAGCTGCTTCAAAAAATTAGTTTAAAACTTTTCACAATAGATGATAGCAAGTGGAGCTGTTAGCTTCATCTCTACTGAGTACAGACTATAATCAAAGCTATTGGACTGCTGGTTCAAACACAGATTTCTGTAAACTCGGTTAGGTATTCAGTCAATTTGCACAGTTCTCACAAGGTCCTCAGTCTTGTTTTCTGTCTGCTTTTTGCCAAGTCACTTGATCAACAAAGCCTTTCCTCTTTCTCTTTATCTGTTTATGTCTCAATGCTCTCTAGTCCTTGTTGACTCACCAAAATGCATTTACATGCCTCAATTAATTAATTATTCAGTGGCTCTGTTTTGCTATCCCACATCCTCCTCTTTCAGAGCTTGTTTGTTTTTTGTCAACCTTGATTTTAATTTGTAGGGAGTAAACTTAAAATAAAACGTTTGTTCCACCAAAACCAACCACCGACCACCCCTCCCTGCCACAGCCAATATCACCTCCATTGACAAATGTAGAAATGGACAAATGTACTGCTAGTGCTGGGCGGTATGACCAAAAAAGTATATCACGGTCTTTTTCAAAGTTATATCAGTTTCATTGTATATGACGGTATTTTCTTCTTTCATGCACAACTGGCCCAGTCGTGCGTGAAAAGTCGTGCTACGCTTGTAAAACGTAGATATAAACATACATACGCCGCTACCTTTTGCTGCTTGTTGTTCTCAATGTTATGTACGCTACACACACACCAGTCCTGGGGTATCTGAAAAATGTATATAAAAAACAAATACCGGTATTCGGTATGAACCAGTATGCCGCCCAGCACTATGTACTGTAGCTTTTGTCAGTCTCAGCATGGTGTGTGGATGGGGAACTAGTGGACTGTCTCTGAGCCAGTAGCAACACAACAAAGCACTATGTTCCTTTGTTTCCTGCCATCATCATACAAATCATTTGCTTTGCTTATATTACTGACACTGATATGCATTCAAACTGGGACTTAGCCAGTCCAGTGAAAGTTATTTTCCATTGTTTGAATCTGGAGGAGTACAGAAAATATTCATGTCTTTCTTATACTAACACCTTCTCTGGTATGTGGGTTGGTGGAACACATGAGGACACACAACATTCATATGTGTATGTATGAACTAACTATTATACAACAGTGTGAATGTGTATAACCTTTAGTGAAAAAAAAAAGAACAGGCA
>JAQNCA010000030.1:23902326-23923271 GCA_029783725.1 Acanthurus tractus
TATGTGTATGTATGAACTAACTATTATACAACAGTGTGAATGTGTATAACCTTTAGTGAAAAAAAAAAGAACAGGCAGCCTTGTGCAACTGCAAGTCCTTTATAGCTTCTCTTTCTATAGGTCTCAATGGAACAAGAAAGAGAGAAAGGACTAGACCACCGTTTGTAGGGAAGTGTTAGTTTGAGTACACATCCAGTGAGAATTCAAGAAGGAATCTTTTGTTGTTTGTGCTGTAACACACGTGGGCTGTCCGTTGGTTGTGAGATGTGGAGATACATTCTTTTTGATATATGTTTGGTTCAGTTGGAACCTATAAGTAATACTAGGGTTGTTTCTGATGACTAATATACCTGATGTTTAAATGAATGTTGAAGTTAAGCCTCATCTGAAAGTAGTAACACTTTAACATTCATAAATGACTAGTCAAAATTCTTAACTATGAAAGTAATTGTGAATGAATAAATAACTTTTAGTTTCAGATTTTAGTGTAACAAACATTTATTCTGATCAATAGGCTGAGAAATTCAGTGGATTTGTTACATGGCCCATGTGTCCACACTTGGATGTTCTACAAGTCAAGTATGAATGCCTACATATGTACTTTAAAATATGTGCTTGCAATGATGTCCATGTACACGTGGTTCTTGAACCAACCTTGCAGTGCAGTGTTTGCTCTCAGTATGCTGACAGTGTGCAGATAGCAGGCCCCCCCTGCTGCCTCTGTCTCCCCTCCACTGCTCCAGCTGTTACTGCTCCTGCTGGTTGAAGTCCTCAGGGAGCCTGGCTCGCTCTGACTAATCCCCAGCATGACTGACAGGCAGCCGTACACCGCTCTGTCAAGCCTGTTAGCCTGTAGCCTCCATCCCATGGTCTGCTCACAGTTCAGCACAAATACACTTGGGAATTGGATGGAGTTAGAAAGAATGAATTCTGTAAAGCCAAAATGAATTGAAATGCCTCCGCTTGGTTGCACATTCTTCTCAGCTTTAAATGTGTGAATATTTAGGTGGATGTGTGTTTGTGGCATATATGACAGTAACTGGTCGATGTCAGTAAAAATAGGCTTCTCATTATGTTTTTTCTGTTCATGTTATAACCCCTAATATTGTACAAGTACCCTTCTGTGGTTGGTCAAGGCCAACTCACACAACTGTGGGTCCTGTTCAGTTGAGGCAGCACAGACTATAGAAGGCTCTGAGAGGCCATATTATTTTAATGAAAATAGATCCGTAGATGTTGCATCTCCTCATGAAGATTTTTTTTAAAATTTCAAGCAAGCTACCTTCACTGTTTTTGTTTCATATGTATTTTTTCCTCTATGTCACTCTATGTCATGAACAAAATGTACAACCTTGGATTAATTCCTATTTGTCTGCCTTGTTATACAGATGACAAAAATGGCTTACTGATGATGATGCTTTATCTGTCTCTCTACTAAATTCCATATCCCTTCTAATCCTATTAAATTGCAATCTCAGCTTTCAACAGTGTCATTTTTATGGAATTTAAGCTGCCAGCTGACCAACTGTAGTTTCACATATTCAGCTCACAGCCAGTGTCTGGCAGAGTCCATCATGGTACATTATATACAATATATTTGTGTCACCATCTGCTCAACAAAACAAAACTGGTTGGATTGTACTGGAACAACAAGTCCTCGCTCAGAAAACAGCTGAAGTGTTCACTACACCACAAGAGATCGTGTCCATCCAACGAGGCTGGTGGGATGTTTACTGTGTCCCCTTATAAAGGACTGTTTGAGCTTTAAAAGCATTTGCCACACCATCTTTTTTTAATTCGAGCATGGTTTTTACCATGGATGTCCCAAGCCCATCCAAAGGATCAGCATAGGGGCCAATCAGAACCTTCAGTATTTGTAAAGTGTGTAGTATTTGGATACACACAATTAGTTGATCAATATTTAGGTAAATGTAAGTATCAAATTTAACACAGTATCAGCAGATACTGGAGGGATCAAATGCTAAACATTTTGTTTTTCTCACACAGTTAATCACATATTAAAGTCCTCATGCTTTAATTTGTGTTTCGCATTTTTCACAAATAGCAACAACATTACTTCTGACCTAGATTTTTCAGAGGAAAAGTATCAGTTTTGTCAGTGCCACAGTAGACATAATTTGTGCATTAGCAATGCAGAAGAAATTATACAGTTGGACACTTGAAGCTTAAGATGTCACCAATTTATTGTTTATGGTTGTTGAGAGCCTGTGGGTCATAATGCTTTTTGCTTTTTTGGAAGGATCTAGAAAAATCTCTGATTCACTCAGAAGGCCAGAGGGGCTCTTTCCAATTAGATCTAAAATTTGTTGTGAGGTCCCTCTGGAACATGCAGAAGTATTCCAGAAACACCATTTACAGAGGTTCTGCTTTAATTCATTTTACCTTATTAAAAAAAATCTGCCAGAACAATACTGACCGGACACAAGACCCAAGCAACCAGACTTCTCCATTCGGCAGTGGTAGGCAACTTGATGTGACCGTTAGCAGCAGAGTCAGTCATCTGTAGCCAGTCATCAATAGTTGTGACTATGTTGTCCAAATGGTTCTGTTCCTTCAGGTTCAGTTGCAAGGCTGCGAAGCAGCTGGAGACCTTCAAGCACATGTGAAGCAGTCTGCTAACACCAGTTTTTCACAAGCATACAGATGGGGTCTTCAAGACCCAGCTGCATCTATTTTCCTCAAGTTGCTTCTCTAATCTGCTTTCACTTTGAATTTAACACCTGGTAACAGTTCTGTTACTCTCCAAAGTAGACCAAATACCCAAGGTTCATCCATCCAGTTGCCAAAGTAACCAGTATAAATCATAATTAAGATGATCTGATGGAGTCTACATCTCTCAGTCACACTTAAAAAAAAAAAAAAAGTGACAATGTGTAATTAATTTTAAGGTTGTTTCTCATCCTTCCCCCTCTTTCCTTCTCTTTGCTCCAGTCTTATAGACCGTATGCTTCAGAGGGATCCTAAGCGACGAGCTTCCCTGGAGGAAATTGAGAGTCATGCATGGCTGCAGGGAGTCGACCCTTCCCCAGCCACCAAGTACAACACTCCCCTGGTCTCCCACAAGAACTTGTCAGAGGAGGAACACAACAGCATAATCCAGCGGATGGTGCTAGGAGACATTGCAGACCGAGAGGCCATAATCGAGTAAGCTGTGTTGTGTTTTTCTAGTGTTCAACCTGAAATATAGAGCTTCAGGATGTGTTTGGACATTTGGTTTGCGTTGCTTTGAAACAATGCTTGCATATATGCTTGGTGTTAAACCATCCTCCACAGGTGACAGCATCTTGCATTATAATGCCTTTCTTCCCCTAGTCTGACAAACACAATATCAATCTTCTACATTAGGCCACTGGGTTGTTTACACTGACTAACATTTACACAGTTTCAAATTCTGAAAACAGAGTAAGTGCTTAGGTCAGGTTATTTGGTAATGCTGTATGTGAAGTATTACACATTGTATATTGTATAACTTTCAAAAAGAAGACAAAAAAAACGAGTGACTCACAGCCTATCCAATCTACAATGAAAACCAGTAGCAGGTTGAAAATGAAAACTGAACTTTGTGGGAGAGAAGTTTCAGGTACACGTGAGACAAAGGTTTACTATTAAGAAGTTCCATCTGAACTAACGTATCCATGAGGTTGGAGGCTGGAACACTGCACAGCACCTTCAGTTAGGGGCAATATCAAATTTCTTACCACACGATTCAACGAGCTAAAAAAGTTAGCAACAAACATAGATTGTAAGATTAAGTGTCAGTTAATCAGTATTAAAATACCTGCATCAGCCAATCAATACAAATACATAATAAAAGGTTCCCTTTTATACAAGCACAATAAATCAGGTAATTCAGCCATAAATGATGCTCGCTCACACACATTAATCAATGCAAACTGCACCCACAGCCTGCATACAGCCATATGCAGTTACTTTGATAGCAGTCACACTGTTCTGCTTTTATGCCTCCATAAAATGGGACTCCACCTGTTTGTTTCATTTCACTCTGCTGAGGGGTTTGAGGAGCGACGTGACACAACACACCACAGCATTTACACAACTCCTGAAAGCTTGCTGACAGACGTTAACTTGAAGAAACATCTACTCTTTATCCTGCAGCTTGGATAGAACCCTGGTGTGCAGCTACACACTGAGAAAGAAAAAGTGCGGAGAAGCGAGAGAGAGTTGCATGAGAGGATATGAGAGGGATAAAGGAGAGAACAGCTGTTGATTTCAGAGTCATGGTTGCTAGTTCACACTTGTTTCTGTCAACCTTGTTTCACACTTCACCTTATTCTTCCACAGTGGAGTGATGTGGTGTGATGGAGAGAAAAACACACATGCACATTGTTTTGAGGTTGTCTACATTCACAATTTGGACCTTTTCTTTTGTTCTTTTCTACTCTTATCTATTAGGATACTACAAATCCACCATTATATTTCCATGCACACACCATTGGGGCATGTTTGTGTGTGTCTTTCTACGCTAAAAGATGAGCACACATGCTTTTCTACAAACTGTAAGAAACTGTAAATCTGTAGCTCAGTTCCTATGAACCGGTCTCTCCCACTGAGCATCAGTCTTAGATGAATCTGTTGTGACAGAGTGTGTGCGACGCTGTGTTCCCCTACACTCTCTCCTCCTGTACGGTTTCATAAGCTCAGGTGTCACACAGCAGAGGCCTCGCTCAGCTATCACAGACTGCGTGGTACAAAGAGCTGAATCTCAAAAGTCCTGGAGGTTTTCATTGACTGCAGCACCCAGTCAGCTACAGAGAAGGAGTTTGGAGTGGCTCTCACACTTCAATGCACAATATCCTGACCTGCCAGTCAAACAGCTATGCCCCCACTTGATTTAAGTGAAGCAGTGGCATCACATTTATAAACAGATATTTCTGTAGAAAAACACAATTTAGCTGCTGATATCTAATCTTGTTATGTTGCTGCGCAAGCGGAGGAACAGGAAGTGGTAAACCATGTGTTTTAGTTTTTGCAGAAGGGCTCCTTAGGAGCACAGTAAAGCATGTTTGAGTAACTGAGCTTATTAAAAATACAATTACTTTACTTTCACTTTAATTTATTACTTATTTAAACTCAGTGTGTGAGGGGGACATACTTCTGTGCAATTGCACCTACCACCAACAACTATCTGACTACGAGAAGAAAAACAACGGTCCTCCAGCTGCTTCTGTTTGTTGATCACCTGCATGTTTGGAGGACAGTCAGCGATTCACTGAAGTTCCCATTTCACTTAAATTCTTGCTCATTCTTTCCTCTTTTATTCTCAAAATAAAGAGTAAGGGCTTCATTTTTTGCAGTGTATTTATAAAGTCAACTTACCAGCAAACTGAAGGCTTCCGCAGTGGTTTGATTGGAGCTAATGTTTCAGTCAGTTTTACAAATAAAATATTTTCAATTATGTAAAAGTCAGCTGACAACCAGGTATTTCAAAATGCACAAACAGACAAAAACAAAAACTGATTACAGTTTTTAAAAATAAATCAACTTGTCTCATTGGGTGGAGATGTAAGTTGTGTTAACAAATTTTATGCTGGACCTCCTCAAATTTTCAGTAGGTATTACCAATGCTACAAGTGGAAAGTTAGCTTAGAGATGTGATCACATGAGTGAATCAGCAGAACTGCACTGAATGGTTTGATCAGACTGAAAAATATTGTGACTCCTCTCAAAAAATCTACAATTGTAACTTAACCCCTAAGCCACTTGGTTATTTACAGAGCAGTATGGAAATGACCTTTGCCTTGAGGTACAAAGAAAAACAGCGCTGCCATGCACAAACAAGCACACTGAAGCTCAAAGTGAAAGTACGAACACATGTACACAGTTCATAAATATCCTCACTCCTCCTGTGTGTGCAGCTGTTGGCAGCAGCCTTCAGGATTTAATTAGTTTCATTAATATGCAGAGATTAAGCTCTAATCCTAATGACTGCTCAGGGAGTCTGAGGAATGGGCCCCTCTTTATACAGACTCTAAATGTTGTATGGGGTCACAGAGGTCAGCAGGTCTTGCTTCACAATGATGTGTAAGAGGATAGTTGAAAATTGCATAGGTCATATTGGGTTATATGGGTTGGGCCTATCAGAAGTGTCAGACTGTGACAGGTCTTTGTCTACCTGCATGTCAGTTCAGTGCGCTTGTTCTTTGGGTTAGGGTTAGCTTTGTTTCTATGGGAAGAAATATGGTGACTTGTTCAAACAATAGGTGAAAGGTCAAATCAGTCTAATAATTTTAAACCAATCCAAAAATGTATTTTGTGTAGACGTTCAGCACTCATGTTGCCACAGAGCAACACATATTCGTTACTCATTCTGTTACTCTTTTCAGTTCTTTCCTTTGGACTTCTCTTTCCTATAGACTCTGCTTTCCATTTATACTTTTCCTTCTGACTGTGTTTCAGAGCCCTGGAGACCAACAAGTACAACCACATCACAGCCACGTACTACCTGCTAGCAGAGAGGATCCTGAGGGAGAAACAAGAGAAGGAGGTCCAGACCCGCTCCTCCAGCCCCAGCAACATCAAGGCCCAGTTCAGGTAGAGAAAAGTGAAATCCTGCAGAGACACAGTCAGAGCTATAACAAGATACAGTGACAGTGACCCACACCCTCTATAGATATGAAGGAGTCATTCTAAGGTAAACAAAACACAACAATTCTTATTTCAGGTGATTACACATTCATTAAAACATATGTGAGTTGTAGTGTTACCTTTTTGTTAACAGACTCCTAAGCTTTGAGGAATAACACACATTTTCTTTAAGCACTTCAATAGCTTGCTGATTTGTGTTGCTGTGTTAAACATACAGAGGCAGCAAGTTACTGCTGGCAGAGTGGCCAAAGACGTTTGTGTCCTTGACTCCACTGTATTATACATTCTTAAATCCGATTCATTTCCTTTGCTATGGAGCCTTCTCTGATGTTACACTGCTGTCCACTGTCTGGATGTGAGGAGCTCTGCCCCACCCCCACATGCTGACAGGCAGCTACACTCATGACACAGCACAGCAGCAGGGAGGCTTTCTGCTGACCAATTGGCTGTTATATGCATCCACATTGAGTATTAACCACAGCTTATCATCTTAAGCCATATACATTTTATCACAAACCCCTCTCAAGATTTTTGCATCACCCAGCCCTACAGAGGGCTGTGCAGGATACTTCAGTAGTAAAGAGCATGAGTAGGAAATATCAGAGCTCATCATCATAATGTGTGTGCTATGAGTCTAGAAGAGGGTAATTGACCCACCTCAGTCCATCGCCTCACACTGCTGCCTGTCTGGCTCCACTGTGCGGGGCCCAGCCACAGCCACTTAAGACTTGGTTACATCTTTAAAGGTTTCATTTGCATTTCTGGGTTCACTGGACCTCCACCTGCAGTGCTCAGGGGGGTGAAGCAGAGGAGACAGGTTAAGCTATTAGCAGATTTTCACAGTATTGTATAATCTAAGTCTCCCTGATTTTTATTCTTAGTTACTGTAATGTTTCTTCTCGTGTACTGGTGAGGAATTGCATGTGAAAGTTTGACTTTAGTCCGTCATCAGCATGGTAAAAAAATCCCAAACAAAACTGTAGTTATCCCTTTAACTGTGGAAGTATTTCCTCTGTGCTTCCTTGCCAACATTGTTCCTCTTAAAGGAAGATGAGAGCTGGATGGAGCACAGTTATAAAAAGAAGAGCGACAGAGGAGAGGAACAAATAAGGAAGAGAGGAGTGAGGAGGCTTCAGAAGGACAGCTGTGGATGTGAAACACTGGCACAGCTCCCCCCACATTCCTCTCTCTGCTCTACAGAGGGTGCTTTAAGTCTAGGAAATCCTTTAAAAGGCCAGTCTAAAGCATGAAAGCCACCACTTTTTGCCTCTTAAGGTTTATTTTTGCAGCATCCTAATGATTGAAATCATAGAAGAAGAGATAAATAGAACCCTAACCTTATGGACAGAAGAGCGTGAAGGTTAATATGTTATGCAGATATTATAGATAACTTTGTGATGACAACGCAGGTGCTTCTTGTCTTAGATACAAGACAAATCATAAGAATAAACATGAGTCATTACATTTTTCCACAGATAATATGTACATAGCAACAATAACCTGCATAAACACCGTGATAGGCCTCTATCTTGGGCACCTGCATCATCCTGTCAAGTCAAAATGTTTGTGCCTTTCCTATAGCTAAAGAACTAAAGGGTAAGAGTATGGTCACCTCCTGTTTTCTCAGGCTTTATGTATGCTTGATATGGTGCTTCCTGAAGCTCTGTTGTGCTCCCTCAGTTGTGGAGCTGTGGTCCTGCAGCCTGATGTTACTCAGCTCTGGTGAAGTTCATGTTTAGCTTCCTGTGTTGTGAGCCCTGTCCAGAAAATAGTAAGTTATGTGTTTAAAGGAGACCTCTGCTTATTGGCTCAGACTGACCCACATACCAGGGGGCATCATCCACACATGCACATACACACACTCACACATGCATGTGCCAGCACACCCACATCCTCTAAAACAGACTTAAAATCAGTGATTTGTTCCTCTGCCAGGTCTACTTTAAACACAAACTCATGAGTACACTTGAAAGAATTGGTTTATATTGTGTGTTGGGGGAAAAAAATTTAAGATTTTTTTCACAAGTATATAAATTTCAGATTTTGGTACAGTTTTGGATTTCAAAAGTGATCTTTTATTGGGATCTTACCTAAACAAAGGATGGGGTGTTAAGTGTTACCTGAATTAACCTCAGTGTCTCTCATTTTACTGTAACATACACTTTCTACCTGTAACCGGCACAAAGCTGCACTGGCCCAGAAAACTTCAAATTTGCATAGATAAAGAAGAGCTGGTTGGGGACACATACACTGTTAGTGTAAATAGTGCTGGTGACCATGGTAACAGTCTGCACCACAACAACCGCCCTGTCACCTGTGTGGAGAGGCGGCGTGGAATCTGTGACAGGGTTTTTTTCCTTTGCCGGAGGCCTCAGCTCAGACAGTAAATGAAGACAGCACAGAGTTACATTATGGGATGTGCTTTATATGTGGTCATGAAGTGAGTGATGACAAGTGGTAATTCTCCCACACACTCTGTGAAATGCTGTTTCTGCGTTGTTTCATAAAATTGCTCCGTCAGTCAGCTGCACACAGGATGACACTGTCGCCTGCTTCAGTTCATGTATAATGGCATTCAGCCTCTGCAGCCGCTGACAGTCACAGCTCTCTCTGTCTCTGCTGGTGCTGACTAATCAGCTTTACAAACTCTGTTCCTCATTTTTTCCTGGTCCAGGCAGACTGCCTTTAATTGGTGCATCATTCATTGTCAGTAAATGGGGCTAACAATGAAAACAGACAGAGTGGGTCTTTACGGAGCAGTTCTATTAGCTGATGACAAACACTGAATAAAGGCCAGCACAGACATCAAGGACCTGTAATCAGAAAAACGTCTGTTGAGCAGAGTAGGTAAAGAGTCCTCATTTCCATGAAACGTAGTAGAGTGGTGATGGAACATATTTTTGAAGAGAAAGTAGAATTATTCATCTCACTTGGGTCAAAGAGGTTGGAGTATGAGATTTACATATCTCAGTGGAACAACTTATATATAGCAGCTTTGAAGTTGTGTGTAATCTCCCTCCCTTCTCTGCTCCCTTGCAAATTGTTTATATTTATCTGAATGATCTCAGGGGAATTTTGTTAAGTTGATATTTTTTTAGGTCACAGGAAAGAACCTGACTTCAAATAATGAATCTCTTTCCAAAGCAAATAAAGGCAATTTAATCTGTACTTAAAACTTAACAATCTTTATAATGATAATGTATAAAATGGATAGAATATTAAACTCATAGTTGAATCCCATCTGTCTTATGTCCCACAGGCAGTCGTGGCCCACCAGAGTTGACATGCACCAGGACATAGAGGACAGCCTGGCAGCGTCCTCTATCTCCCATGCTGGAGGCCCTCAATCCCCGGCCAGAAGTGCAGAGAACCTGCTGAATGGACATCGCTCCAAAGGCTTAATGGAGCTCAGCCGACGAGAGGAAACAGTGACAGACTCCCCAGGACCAACGGCACAGGTACGGTCAGCTTCATCACACCTCAAGTGAAGTTTTCATTCGGGACAATATTGCTGAATGCATTGGTCACTTAAGATATTTCAAATTTATTCAAATACATGTGACTTGTTTTAACTTGAATCTCTTTCCAGGGAGCCTGTGCTGCCACGTTGGGCCCTGGCTCTGCCTCTGGGACCATCAGGGCCCCTGCACCATCCACCTCAGCAGCAGCAGCCAAGCAGCGAACCTGCCTATTCAGGTCTGAAAAGTATAGATTCAGTTTTATAGGAGTGGGCTGTTGCTATTTTATGTTGATTTTTGCAGAATATTCACATCCACTGTCACTAAATTAACAAATTAAAGAACACATGGTGTAAAACTGGAGCAGGTATCAATATAGAATTCAGTATTTTCTTGATAGTAATTTTTTGCCAGAAAAAAATCACTCGTTCTAGCTCTCAAATGTAAAGATCTGCTGCTTTCTTCAATTTTTTCATCATGTAAACTAAATATGTTTAGGGTTTCTGGACTATCACTCAGACAGAAAACATTTTAGGACGTCACCTTGGGTCCTTTACAAATACTAAGAGTTAGTCATCACAGTTTCATTCATTCTACAGGCTAAATTAATTAGCTGATTAATTAAGAAAAAAATTGGAAGATAGAATTGAGTTTTAAATATGGTTTCAACTGACATCATCTCTACTATCAAATAGCCAAACTGTTGCATCTTGTGTTTCACCAGGGTGGAGGAGGATGAGGAGGAGGAAGAGGAGCAGGACCCATCTCCCCTCCCGACCCAGGTGATCCTCCGCCGTAAGCCACCCTCCATCACCAACCGCCTCACCTCCAGGAAGAGCGCACCGGTACTTAATCAGATCTTTGAGGAGGAGGGGGAGTCAGATGACGATTTCGACATGGACGAGGGCCTGCCGCCCAAACTCAGCCGTCTCAAGATGAACATGGCCGGAAACGCTGCCAACGTGAGCTCAGGGGCCGGCTCCGCCTCGTCGCCGGGTTCCACGCAGAAGCGCTACCACCGGCGCAAGAGCCAGGGGAGGGGCTCGTCTTGTTCGAGCTCTGAGACGAGCGATGACGACTCCGAGAGCCACCGGAGGCGTCTGGACAAAGACTCGGGCTTCGGTTATGGCTGGAACCGAAGGGACAGCAGTGAGGGGCCACCCGGCAGCTCGGGTGGCAACGGGGGAGGCAGCAGCTCAGGGCAGAGTAAACCTCCTGGTGAGGGAGGGGGCAGCTCCGGTCCAGACAGAGGAAGTCCTCCTGGAGGGGGTGGGAATGGAGAGGGAGGGGGTGGCGGCGGTGGAGGTGGGAGCGGTGGAGGAGGAGGGGGTAACAAAGGACAAGATAGCCCCTCCAGTTGTTGTAACAACAGTAGCGCTAATAACCCCTCCCTCAGCTCTCTGCCCCGCTCGTCGCGCACCGCCAGCCGCAGCACCGAGCTGGTGGAGAGCCTGAAGCTGATGAGTCTGTGCCTCAGCTCCCAGCTGCAGCACCACCGCGGAGGGCGTGGGGGTCGAGGGGGTGGAGGAGGAGGAGGCGGAGGCGGAGGCGGCGCAGGAGGAGGTGGGGGAAAGTTTATCATAGACCCTCGCAGCCTCTCAGGAGGCAGCGTGAAAATCCAGGAGAAATCAGCCTGGAGGATGTGCATCGGCTCCACGGGGAGCCTGGACACCATCACCCTCCCCACCACCGCCGCCGCCCTGCCTCGCACCCACGCCACACAGCACCACCACCGCAAAACGGCGGCGCACGGTTCCCCTGGCCTGCAGGCGGGGCCGGGCGGCAGAGACGCTTCCAGCAACCTGAGTGCTTTGAAAAACGGTGTGCTTCAACTACCTCTGTGTGAGAAGACCATCTCTGTCAACATCCAGCGGGCCGGGGGCTCCAGGGACGGCCTGCTCTGTACCTCAGCTCCTGCCAGCTGCTGCCAGGTCATCTGAAGCCCTCGAAGCCTTTGTGGACCATCAGCCCTCACCCGCCACAACCAGCCGAACACCAATACACACTGTAGGGCATCCCCGTCTCCCCCTTCTCTCTCAGTCCCTCTGCACATTTTACCCACCCATCCCCTCTCATCATCAGTTTGAGCACACTCCTCCTCCTCTGTGTGGAACTTGGTCTTGTGTTTAGCTGTAGCAGGTAGCTGACCTCACATCAGCTAACCATCAACACACCTGCCTTCTGCTGCTGGTTTCGCTCTCAGCACTACTTGGCTCCACTACACCTCACTTGTTATTGTTCCGTGCTCTGCTTTTTTTTTTTTTTTTACTTTGTCAGTGTGTTTTTTAAGTTTCTTCATTCTCTCTTTCTTTTATAAAACCCGACTGCCCTTCAGATTAGTGGAGCTCATATTGTTTTACAGTCTTGATTTCAACATGCTGGTTTTGGAACATTTGGGGTTAAAATTGATGGTTACTGAATATGTAATGGAAAACATAGCAGTACAAGTACACACCTTTTTGCTACATGGGCCTGTGTGCAAAAGTACAAATATTTTGAGAAAAAGTAAATGCTATGAGCATAAAGTCAAAACTGGGAAAATACTATTTCAGTTACCAATACAAGCTGTTGATAATAATTTTGAAAAGTAAAGATAACACATAGGATGAAGTATGATTTCACAAAAATTGTAATCCTTCACGAACATATTTTAAATTTTAAATAAAAACTTGACGTAGTTGTAATTTTACTGAGAAGGTGTGTTGGTTAAGGCAGGGCTGGGTGATAACACCTAAAATTTTTATCATAAAATAATTTAAAGCATGAACAATAAGAGCATATATCCCAACATATTCACTTTTCTCCAATTTTTATTCATAAACTCATGAATGCTTCTAAAAGAGTAAAGCACTGGTTTGGACGCTGCATGGTAGCTATTACTGTACTGTACTCTTAATGTTATTACAAATCATTACAAGGACATGTTTTACATTATGATCTCTGGAGGTGATGTGCTAACGTCTTTCTGACATCTTAAAACAAAACCAGAATGTTTCAACAAAGTGGTCACACAGTTCACCATGAACCTACACATGGTAACTTCAGCTGTAACAACAGAAGAAGAAGAAAACTCTTTACTGTTATATATAACCACAATCACAAGTTTCATTTCTATATATTTGCCACGTGTGCACATTACTGTAACACTGGCGATTATAATTTGTACTTTGGTCAGGCTAAATGAGGGCTCTATTTGTCATCTCCACCTAGTCAAAATTTATACCACAGGGCAACTTCATACCAGTGTTCACTCTGCACCTTTTATACCATCCACCCCTCTTTTAAAGTTCTCATTTTGTAAAGAAAAAGTCAAAAGTTGATACCATGAAAAGGCAAAACATTGAAAGAGTAAAGTCTTAACACAGGTAAAATAAAAAAGAAAAATACTCTTAATGTCACAACTTTCTAATGCTATGACATTAATGTTGAAATAATTCCTCAAAGGTGACTTCATTCTTACAAAATTCTGCCATTGTTGAATTATATCTTTCCAGTGAAAGTATAGCTTTTAAAAGACTGTAAACTTGACTTCTTCTTCTTGTAACTTATATATTATTATTTTAACATTGTTTTCTCTTAAACCTCTCCATTTTTTTTTCAAAATATTACATTTTTACACGCCTGATTCTTTTCTCCTCTCAGTAGCCCTTCTGCTGTATCAAACTTGTCAGTAGGTGGTTGAAGTGCAAAAAGGGCGAGCACTTTAGCAGGCTGCTAACATGAGGAAAGAGTAGCTCTCCATGTTAATACACAGCAACACTCCTGCCAGCCACACCCCCCCACACCCCCCTTCCCTCCCTCCATCCTTCACTACAAACCTCTGCCCCCCTCTGAATGTTTGCTAGCAGCTGGATCACAGTGGATTACATGTGTATGAACCCATGCAGGTATCTTTGACCACTTCTATTGACGTTTTCCTTTTGACTCCAGTTCGGACTCCACATTGCACTCAGACAATCTGTTTTATGTTGTTTTTTAGCTGTTTTTTAAAATTATTTTTACCAGAATAAATTCAGCTCCATGCACTCAGAACATTTTTATTTGTCAAAACCCCTTTAAATCTCGACAGGTGTCTCTTTCTGAGGGAACACAGTGTAAGCTCCATCAGTGGGACAGCTAGAGGAAACCTGGTGGTTTGTGCAGCTGCTGCGGCAGCCAGCAGGTGATCGTACTGATACTGTAGCAAGATAATGCTTATCACCAACAAGTTTGGGAACGTTACTGCTGACCATATATTTAAAATGAGGTATTGTTATTTTTTTAATTCCTATTTCTGTGTGTTTATGTAGTCGCTGGTAGAGAACATTAGTTGTGTCCGGCTCTGTGGAAACAAACACACACTACCATTAACCCAAGTAGTCTGTTCTGTTTCGTTTTTGACTTCTGCTGGTTTTCTCGTAGTCCCACCTGCACCCACATGTCACCCCAAAGCTTACTGTACATGTGGGTGCAGAGTGCTGACTTGTGTATCAAGTATGTATATACAGTATGTTGAAAAGTAAAGTTTATTTTTTAAAATTGTACATTTTTTTTGAGTGATCTGCTGTTTAAAAATGTCGACGTGGGCCTGTGTGAAGTCTCGTTGGTTAGAAGCCAACATGTTTGCCCCAGGTGAGTCAGTAGGACCTCACCTGTGCAGGAAAAAAAAAGCTTGTGACTTACAGCTTTAAAGTAACTGGCCAAGAGACAAACAAATGAAAGACAGGGAAAGGAAAAAGGGGAAATTCTTTAAGGGCATTGGCAATAAGCTATACCGTGTGTTGCAGCTATCTGTACAGAAACATTTTCATTAGTTTCATTTTTTTAAAATTCCAAACTTGTGCAGCCTTACAACGGCCACATTGGACTGAAAAGAAAAAAAAGGAAAGCTTATGTTTTACATACTTTTCATTGGTTGTTGTCTGAGTTTTCTTTTAAAAACCAAATGTACATAAAGTTGTAAATATGGTGCTCTTTATCTAGAACAGCCGAGTGAACCCTTTGGTGCATAGCTGTACAGTAATCTAGCCTTATGATAATAGTAATACTGTATGGGTGTCTCAGCTAAAAATAAAGCCGTGTGAGAAAAACAACATGAACTTTATTCATACTGTCAGGTCTCTTTGACTGTTGTCTTACTCAGCTGTATCCAGGTGAATGATGTGCATGTGTTTCAATGTTTGACATTCAGTGACACAGCAAAGAGAATCAGCCACAGAAATGTTACTGGACCAAAAAACAACAGAAGAAGAAAAAGGTAAAAAAAAAAAAACGATGAGTTGGAACTGACAGAAATATTCAGTGTATTATTCTGTAGTTGATACCTGTTGTCAGAAGTTACATATAGCTATGGTAATATCCAAAAATAAAATGTGGAATACTGTCTCAGATGTGTGTGGTGTTTGTTTGACTTTTCTTAAAACTGGACATGTGAATGAGCTTCAGTGCTGAATTTCATCTCTGTGACTGAAGACTGTAAACTTGCATTAACTGACATTTTTCATCACATTAGCAGTGTGGCTCTGTCTGCCCCCGTCCAGATGTTATCATCTATTTGTATTTACTAACTCCTCCTCCTAAAAAACATCTGGCTCTTTATCGGCTTAAATCTCCATTAACCCCTTATCTGCTGCTGCTGCTGGAAACAATGATAAAAGATCTCCAAGTGAACCAAAACCGTGAATTTGTGGACCAGAAAAGCAAATAATGAGCGCAAGGTTGTCAAACAGCTACAACGAGAAGAGTCTGTTCGGCTTTAAAGCACTAAATACAGCTTGGAAAAGTGATTAAGATATAGGCAGCCATGTGGGTCAAAGACCTGAGGCTGTGATCCAATTCAGTGATGGTGCTGAAAAGCAGTCAGTGGTGATTAACATGCTGCATGACACTTGAGGAGAGCTCGCTGCTCAAGTAACCCAGAAGCTTCCAGACCCGGTTGCACACTCCAGGGTTATGCAGCGTTGCTCTTTCTATGAACTCGCCTCCGATTTTCACCCAGGAACTGAGCAGTGAAACTGAGTGTAAAACATGTTTCACAAACACCACAAACACACAGCAGGACACAAGTTTCAGCTCTTTTTCTATAAGTTTATTTGAGATGCAGAGAGCCTCAATTTGTTCTCCACAACAGCTTTAATACATCAGGTAAATACCAGAGGACTTTGTGTGCAGAGCGTATAAAAACAAATATTCTGATAGATTTTGCATTTCAAGGCACAATGGAGCGCTAGGAGAGTGCAAGTCAGGTTACAGACTGTTATTATTACTAACTCATATTAGTTATTAGATATTACCCTGGTGACAGCACATGCCATGACAGACAGGCCAACAAAAAAGATCCTTCCTGTGCAGTTTCATCACTGCTGAATACTCTGTTGGAATTAAAATACTACTTAATGTTTGGTGTTAAACAATTCACTTTAGAAACTATCCGCCTGTATGTGCGTGGTTTGAAATAAATCTGATGCTTTGCTATGTATCAAGGACTCAAATTCAGATCAAAAATGTCAGGATTTCTTTCACTTGGGCTGCATGATGGACAAAACTTAACAGAACAGAAATGTGATTAATTCCAATCACGGTTGACTGCTTTTTCCTGCTGCTTTAAGCAGCTTTTAGCAGCTCCATTAAAGTCCAATTTTTTAAATCTTATCCATTGGTTTAAGTAGCTTTTTAATTAAGGTTTAATTAATATTTAGTAGTGATGAATTTTGAAATTAGATGTCATGAGATTGATGTCCTCATGGTCAGTATTTGCTTCCAGATGTGGAGTGCAGAACACAAACAGAGGACACAGCGTATTGTTCCATTGCTTAAATACAGTGTCAGTTTGAGTGTCAGTCATCAGACGGATGCTTTGGTGAAGCTGTTTGAGCGCATCCTCACCCTGCTGGGCTCGAACTCTTTAGTAAACATAACCATATGTCAACAAACTTTCAAATATACATAATCCCAAACCACAGTACTGACTCAACCCGACCCGAAGTGACTCCAGTGACTGAAGAGCATAAACTGGGAATAACAGAACTTTCGATAATGGTGATTGTATAGAAATGAATATTTGCTACATAACTGTTTTCAGAATACAGCATTCCTCTGTGATTTTAATCTCTGGCTTTTACCAAGTTTCTAACCCTCATCCCACCGTTTATTCCATGTGTACACCACCCAAAGTTAAACCTCATTACAGTACATCCCTCCCTTATTACAGTACATCTCGTTTTCAAGACCAAAACACATCTGGTGCAAAGCTATGCATGTAAAATTGCTTTAAATCTGCGAATCAAATTGGAAACCGTTAACTGCAGTTTGCCCTGATTACACCGTGACCACATCCCCCTCAGTGATGCAGTAACTTTAGGGGGGTTGTAAGAAAATTAGCCCACACAAGCTCCAAAAATAAAATGCTGTTTGTGTCATTACGTACATGTGAATATGTCAACAACAGTGTGATCTGTTTAAGGTCCGTCAGAATCTGTAGTTCTTCCTCTCCTCCTCACCGGACAGTCTTACTGAGCTCCGAGGCTTCAAGCATTTTCTGAAACACAGAGAAGACAGCAACAAATTCATATGGATTTGTCTCATTACAGAGAGATGCTGTGTGTGTGCACGTGTGTGTGTGTGTGTGTGTGTGTGTGTGTGTGATTGTGTGTGTGTGTGTGTGTGTGTGTGTGTGTTTTTTGAAAGGAAATGAAGGCAGTGGGAGCTCATCCTGCTTTTTTAGCTGTGCATTTTACTGGAATAAGAAGCAGAATTCCACCTTCCCACCAACCTTCTGTCCAAAAGTCATAATGTGCAAATATCCATGAGGGGAGTTTGTGTGTCACTGTCTAATGTTTTTTTGCTCGAGGTCAATCTATTAAAACAGAAATAAAGCAGTTTGATGACGTTATCGAAGTAGCGAAGGATCATGGGATTTGTTTATTTTAACATATAACAACCAACAACTAAATCTGACTGAGTCGGACAGAATCTTTTAACATCATTACACATTGAAGTTTTACTCACATTTTGTTGATTTAAATTTGCCAAATTCCATCCTCACTCATTTTTAGACATTTTAATGTGGAAAGCTCAATAATCTAATGATGGTTTGTTTTAATCTGGTTAATCTGGTGAATATAGAACTTTAATTTCTATCATTATTCAAACCATCAACTTGAAAACAATCAGTGAGACATTTTTGCTCAGCTTAAATATTAACATTTAAAAAAAAATGAAAAAAGGGCAAAAATTCACAATACATATTCTATATAGTTTTTTATTTGGCATCTCCACATTGGTTGACTGTGTGAAACCTTGTTGAAATGAACATCCGTTCATGTCAAACCTTGGCGAAATGAACGGAGGTAATCTCCAAAAATGTAAACACCTCAGTGTTACCTGTTGCATAAGTCACTCAGAGGCAGAACATCTCTGTCTGTTTCCCAAAACGCATTACGTCCTGTGCGGTGAGGGGAGCAGAGGCTTTAAAATAGCATTACAAGAGAGCAGGACGGCAGCTCAGGAGCAGGCTGCAGGGTCTGGACAGTCTCCGGCTGCAGGAGCCTGTCAGGAGCCGGGGACGGGCCCTCCGGATCATGCAGCACACAGACATGGCAGGCAGGTATTGTTTGGAGAACTGTGCTGACAGCACATATCTCAGCGAGGATCACGGGTCATCAGGAGAAGGAGAGCAGAGCTCGATGCCTCATATATGGGCAGGACTTACACTGTAAGCAAAACCTGATCCTGAAACACAGATTAGATCTTTTCACAGCTGTCCAAACAGCAGAGGGCTTCCCACTGAGGTTTTTCACAAGGTCAAACAGGAGTGGAAAAAACTCAAGACGTAACTGTGCAGCTAGTTTTTGGTTCCAGCTGGCTGTGATGCTTCTCCTGCAGTTCTGGCTTGCTCTTTAATAAATTACAGTCCAGGACTTTGAAGATGTTCCTCTTCCCTAGATGCTGATCTTGGCAGAGTTACTTTTTTTTAATCAATTAATTCCTTCATGCTTCTGGCAAAACGCAAAGCAGGCAAATTGGATGTTATTAAAGTTTCTGTCCCACAGACTGATCCACAGGGGGGTTTGAGCTGAGGCAGCCGTTTAGCTTCAGAGCCGAGTCTTCGGGGCCAGCAGAGGGGTTAAACACAGAGTGGCTCCCCCAGGAACATAAAGGGGCAATTAAATCCTTTCAATAACAAGCAGAAAGCCGGGATCCTCTCATCAGAGGAGAATCCATCAAATAAATGTCTGGACAATTAATGAACAAGATGTCTGCAGTATGGATTTATTCTGTCTTTAGTGATTTTAAGTGAATGAATTTGCAAAAACAGAACATAGCACAGAGGACCAGAGAGGCTAATAGCATCTAACAGCACATGGATGCATCACTAACCAAGACAGTCGGTGTTGGTGTAGTTTGAGATCTTATTATTGGCATCACAAGCACTGACACTGACCTCAAGAGGAGCCTAAACATGAGCGTTATGTCTTTCTGATGGTGGAGGTCATCACTTTCGTTTGACACTTTTAATTATTACATTTCAGTCCAAATAAAGTCTGTGCTTAATCATCCAATGATCATTTCTTTACATGCTCTCTAGTCCAGAGGATCTTTTAGACTTTTTCCTTTTTTTAACTGAGTGATAATGTAGACATTTATACTGGGATTTTAAAGTAAGGAACATTTTCCAGGACCTCTCCCTGGGCCCTCACACAGGGAGACATTTTCAGGGTGCTGGGACTTTCACTCGCTTTTACCGACCCACATGATTCTTCACTGTCTTCAGGTAAACCTCCTCTATTGAATGAGATACTTGCATAAATCCTCCTCCTCATGATTCCTTTTCTTCTTCTTCTACTTCTTGAATGTAGAAAAGGCATTAAATAGTAATGACTCCAGCCAACATTGCTGCTGAGCCTCTTAATTTTGATGGAAAAGTTACAATTATGACAAATTTGCAGGAAGATATTTACATGGGAGGACAGTAGGAGAGATGAGAAAAATCCTGAAGCATCCTGGGTAAAAACAGGAGGGTTCCCAGGTCTGATAGAAGGTGTTGTTTGCTGTCCAGATTGTTGAGACCCTTGAGATACAAATGTGGTTTTTGGTGGTATAGCTAAAAGTGACTTGTGTTCAAATTTAAATGTATCAAAAAAGTTACTTGAGTGTGTGTTTTTCTTGTTCTTTCCAGACACTCCTCTGAAACAGGCAAAAATGTTGCAGTTACTGCAGCTGGGCGGACTGGAGGAGCGGTGCTTTGCTGTATAACTGCACTGATTTGGAGAAAAATCCATTCTGATGGGCTCCGGGGTATTTTTTCCACTCATTAGAAGGAGCCATGTATTCTTTTCTTTGTGTCATGTTTTTTCATAATTTCACAGCCTGTTGTGAATGATGCTTTACATAAGACCGTGCCCCCCCTCACCCTGCTCACCCCGCTGCCCTCAGAGGCTCATCTCCCAGCCACAGTCACTGCGCTCAACATGTCCTGCTAATTGTCCTGATACGTCAGTATTAATCAGAGAGGAGAAGGAGCAGAGTTTATTCCTTCCAAGCCACAGACAGACATACAGGCACGCACGCACGCACGCACGCACGCACGCACGCACGCACGCACGCACGCACGCACGCACAAACATGCACAAAGGGATTAAAATCAGCAGATTCCTCCTCCACACCGTTTTGTCCACACATGTTAAGACACACGCACAAACAAAGCTGTATTGTCACATGCATACATCAGTTCCATTCACAGCAGGCACATATGCTGCTCTGCATCTCCTGTAGGTGTGTTTAACCCTCAGTGGGGGGGGGGGGGGGGGCATCAAACAGGGGTTACAGCACTCGGTATGATCAGTAATTAGAAATAAAACCAGAAAGGTTTATAAGCTGTCA
>JAQNCA010000030.1:23923371-23934548 GCA_029783725.1 Acanthurus tractus
CCCCCCCCCCCCCCCCCCCTTCACACCGGGGTTACAGCACTCTGTATGAGCAGTAATGAGACTTAAAGCCAGACAGTGTGATACTCTGTCAGGCCTGTTTATGTGTGCGTGTGTGTGTGTGTGTGTGTGTTACAACTCTTCACCGGTTACTTGTCAGATCTGTGGTCATCAGGAAATCTGTCACACGTCTCATTTGTGAGTGTAATTACTCGTCGCAATCTGTGCAGCAGTCATGGAGCTTTATGAGCAGTGAGGGACGCCGTGTTCTTCTCTGAGAAAGCAAAGAGTGTGTGCGTTTATCAGGCATATTACAATGCTGAGCTGTGATCTGTGCTGTGGGTATGTGTGTGTGGCGGTGGACGGCGTGGGGAATGAGCTCCTGCAGGTTCCACAGAACCGAAAGCAAATCTGGTGGCAGCAGGAGCTTTTAACTCTGAGTCATGGTCAAAAATGAACTGTGGGATATAATGCAAACCAGAGGGGTGGAGGCAAAGAACGAAGCCGATAGAAAGGATCAAAGCAGGTCTCTACAAGTTGATGTGATGACACATAAAAAACCTCAGAAACTGTAGCTCATTTTTATTTTTATCAAGCTAAATCAACTTTTTATTTAGAAGTAAGTGTTGATTGTAGAATGTAACGGCTCTATCTGTGTTTCCATTTGGCTTCCTATGAGTCACTGTGACTCTGTGACACTGGATATGATCTTCTAAGAACATACAGCCTTAAATCTGACTCTGTCTTCTCTCATGTCTCCGTTTAGGACTAAATCATGAAAAAACAAATCCTCTTTCTCCCAAAGTTTTCTTCAACTGCCCCTCAACTCCAAAGCAAAAATCCCTTCCGCAGTTTCTGCAGTTAAATGAACTTCAAACTTTCTGCTTCATCACTGAAGGAGTTGAACAGCATAAGAATGTAATGAGAATTTTACCGCTCATCTCCTTTTCAGACCACAATCAGCCCTTACATTCTTACACTGGGACAATTTAAGCATTGTTTTTTTTTAAGCTGCAACCCTTGCAAAGTGAAACTCCTGCAGAGAAGCAGGTCGACTCAGTAACAAGGGTCTCTTCCCCCATAAGAGATGTTCTTACCATCTTTTCTGTTATGATTTTTCAAGAAAATTGATTATTCTGATTGGTCGGTGGGCAGTGCTTTTAAACACTGATCTGGGTCAAGAGAGCAGCAGAAGTTACCATGGCAATGGAAAAAAACAAAAAAAAAGTTAAAATAACATTGTTAAACGAGATGTTAATCTACTAAACCCAAATCCTGCCTCGCAGTGCAGGTAGCAGGTACTTTCGGGGGCTACTGGTGGTGCCGATGATTGTGATTGGTCAAACACATGTCACATCACATGACATCACAACAAGGATGACTACAATACACACTTCACTGACCACTATTGTACCAGAGCATCTAGATCGAGCAGGAAACTTGACATTTTCAGAACGAACTATGAAGAACACAGATGTCCAGACGGTCTGTGCTGCTGTAGAGACGCGCCATTGAAAGGCAGCTGGAGTTTTTAGAAACCAAAAGGTGCACCTAAATACTTCTGTGTCTGGAGTACTTGTGATACAAAGCACAGTGCAGCAGAAAAAAGGCCCTGGATACTCCACCACCACACACACTTATGTAAATATGACAGAAAATCAATAACCAGCTGTGTCATTCCTCACAGTTTGTCCCACAACCACTTTCTTCACTCTCCTGCTGCACCAGCCCACAGAAACCCGACACTCACTGTCCCACCTCATTTCCTCTAATTGTCACTCACAGCTGTTAAAATATTCAAGCCTCTGACTCGCAGTTTTTGCAGCCTTCTTTCCTCGGCTGTGACACACAGAGAGCCGACACCAACTTCACTGTCACTTTACACACTCGTCACTTACTCACAACGGTCACTAAAGATCACCTCAGCACCAACTTTGTTCCCTCTGACAAAAAACAAACAACTTCCACCCCTACAGTGCTGCTGTCTGTGCGCTTTATGTTGAACACGTTAGCATGTGTACGATGTGTGAGGTATGACGGGCATCTCTTCACGAGTATTCACTGAGATGACATCAGATGGAAAGCCCCTCAGCTTTCTCTCCTGTTACTCCGTCTTGTGAAGTCAGGGTTAAGGCATTAAAATGATCTTGTGCTTGTGCTGTTCTGCTGTGACTGATCTGCTCAGATGCTCGCCATGCAGAGGAAGGTGACTTGGAGCTCGCGAAGTGCAGCCAAGAAAGTCACTTGTCTGTCTGATCAAGTGTCTGTAGTGGGAATCGGAGATCTCTGCACAAGTTTCCTTCTCGACTTTATGTGTCGGCATGCTGGCGCACACTTTGTTCACTGGTATTAATATTCCATAGAACGACACGGGGGAAAAGGGCAGCTTGTTGCATTTTAATCACACACTACAATTTAATTTCCACATGTAATTAAAAGTTAAACGATAACACGCGGCATCATTAAATACTACAACTCTCCTGTAGTTTGAGGTTAAGTCACGTCTCATGCATGTTAAGCAGCTCTGCTGACTCCTGACTTCTTCCCCCCAGCCTGTCTGTCCGTCACCCCGCTGCACTCCAGCCACTGTCCAACCATTCAGCTCTGCTCCCTTGTCCTTTAGAGGACTGCAGGGAGCTGCAGCCAGTCCTGGCTCACACTGGGCAGAAGGCAGGTTACACCCAATCAATAACGCACAGAGAGACGGAAAACACAGAGGCAAACCTTAGCATTAAGCATAACACTCACATTAAAACCTACAGGTATTCCATGTAGCCCAGCCTGCATGTATGTCAGACTGCGGACCGCTGCAGTCAGTGTCTTTCTGATGAACTGATGCACACTAATCTTTATTTTCCATTCATGTGCACATTAGTCCAGATCTGCAGTTCACCTGAGTATTTACAGAACAGCAGTTTCTTGGTTTTGTTCTGATTCAGGGATTAAATTGATACATTTGCATTCAAACAGCAGCATTTAAGAGTCGAGCCGAAGTTGTAAACAAATGCCACAAGAGAGCAAGCTGCTCTCTCATTGGTCAGAAAATATTAGCAGGAAGATTTGCCACAGAATGCTTCATGCATTATGAATCATGGTTATCTCGGTTGCTGACGCTTTGCAGGAAGTTCACTGAAAGTTGTCAGTCAAAGCAGCCAGTCCCTTAATAATGCATAACACCAGCCTTGATGAAATATAAATCAGTGACTTGTATAAAAGTTGAACACCTGTACAGTGGTACAGCGCAGAATTTAACAACAGAGACAAAGCCTTGTTTTGTAGCAGGCCATAAACCTGTTTGTTTTGGCTGTTAAGTTGGACCTTTTCATGAGGCGCAATTGAAACTACACTCTGAAACTACAGTTTTTGACACATTGAGGCTGAAATAATCTCTCAACCCTTGAGGTTGCCACTTGGTCAACCAATCAAGTGTCAAGTGTAGCTTGTACATAAGAGAAATGTCTGACAAAAAATCTGTAAAAAACACAAATTCTGACATATAACACTGGAGCATGAATCTGTTCATACAAGTGCCTCTTTCTTGAGACCCGTTTTGTGCTGGTGAAAGTTATAGTTTTGTAAGCTAAGTTTATCACTTCTTCTGTCTTTTAAATCCACCATAGGTCATGTGCCCTTGTTCTCAGTACGTCCTGCATTACGTGTGCACCAACGCTTTTTCAGACGAAAATAGGCAGAACACCATAAAAAGAAAATTACATAATCAAAACAGCCCAAATATGCAGCAGCTAAATACTTCTGCAACAACTGTGTTATTACACTGCGTTCTAGCCGAGCAGCTTCCTGACTGTTCTCAAACCATCTGAACCACATGTATGTCTGTCTCCTTTGTCTGCTTTGCTCTAAGTAACAGTCTAATTACCTCAACTCAGCTCAGACTCCACCTGGCTGCTTTACTCTCTGTCTGCCATGTTTTGGAGGCCAGGGCCAAACAGACTGCAGACAGAAATGTTTGAAAGAGCGGAAAACAGGAAAACTTTTAGGCCCCGGCAGGTTACTCAATCCTGACTGAATGAAACAGCAGGTCAGGGGTGACGAGGTAAGTATTTATGCTGACTCATCGATAACTGGTTTTAGTGGGGATTATGACACTTTAAAAAAGGAACCCATGTTAGACTTCAGAGTAACAAACAAACCAATGGAGTTAGCAGATTAGACAAAAAGTCGACGACGTTAAGGAATCAGGTGACACAAAATTCCCGTTAATAACGTCACTCCAGTTTACACACCAGTTTCAACCAAACTCACGGAGCTACTCACCCTCCATGGAGCTGTCTCTGCAGGACAACACAGATCAAAGCAGCATCACTGACTGGTGAAACAGTGAAGAAGAACGCAGCAGTGCTAGCAAAGCAAATCACCATGAGTGCAGACTGTGCACGACTTAAACATCAACAGGTTCCTGCAGCAGTTTAATCCTACAGAAGGGCACATTTCTTATTACCTGGGACACTGCGGAGCCATTAACTCTGCTGCTGACGACTCAGGAAATGTCTGTGTTATCTGACTGCCACATTTGTGAACAGTCCTTTTTGGGGAGAGTGTACGTGAAGTCCAACCTGTAAATGGCTGCACAGTGTGCGCGGCAGGATTGAAATGATGAACTAAAAGACAAACAGCTCATCAGAGAAGCACTCAGCCCTGTCATTCCACATCAAACAAATGGCTGCGCTGCCGAGCAAGCTAATGCTTTACTGTGGAGCCATATCAATACTATTAACATAACACACGCAGTTTGTCTTCAGCAAAGTGGTCTGGGACAGGCTTCAAGAGCCCCCTCTAAACGCTAAATGGGGAGCTGCTTTGGTCCAGCATGTTGTAATGGACACGATCATGACATCACTGTCTGCACTGTGTGCTGCTAGCTTGGCAGCAGTTCCTGAGCTTCTTTAAAAAAGCCCCTCCTCTCAAAAATGTCTCATGTCAAATCACTTGATTTTGTCATCTAAGTTTAACAACGACAGGCCATCAACTGAAAAAGTCCAAGATTCAAGCTGAACTTCAGTGAAAAAGATGTCAGCAAGTTAACATCAGCAAACTCTTCCTGGTTTATTTTCTCTGCAGAAGTCCTTCACTGTGTTTGGCTTCACTCGTTTTGCCCCTGGTCAAGTTGATCAACTTATATAAAACATTTCTTACAAAGAAAAGGTCCAATTAATAACAGACAGAGAGCAAAATATGCTATTAGCATAAACACTGCAGTGTTCTATCTCAAAGGATGCAAAGCAGGAACACACGTGAGGCCTAATCCACTTAACATCAACCACTCACACAGCTTATATACTCTTAAATTCGGCTGTGCAGGTCACATAATGAGACCTTGGTTTGTCACCTAAAAATGAATAATGCTCATACACTGATTTGTTGTTGACTTTAGCTGGGTAAATTCAGCTCTGATCACACTGTGGATGTTTGGCCGGTGACATGGCTCCAGCTGATTCTGCAGCCGTCAGACGATCTGCCCTTTCCATGTGTTACAGGTTTTTCATGAAGCACTCAAATTCTTTTTCAAGCATCTGAGAAGTCTATTCATGGTTTTCTTGTGACTACATTTCAGAGTGTGTGACTGTGTGAATGCAGAGGTTGAATACAATACGCCCGAGGCTCGTCGCTTTTGTTTTTCACTGACGGTAAATGATACATTTTCAGCTTTCTTTCAGCTTCACAGCAGTTTAAACTGGATTTTCGCAGACTTTTTGCTGCCTTGCATCAAACACGTCTTTGTGTTTCTTGCTGACACCGTTAAGCTCAGTTTACAGTAAACAGGACCCAGATTTCAATACTACAAATGGAAAAGTAAACGCAGCAAATCTGCTGATGATGTCCATTCACAACCTGAAGGCAAACAAAACAGCAGCCTTGACTTCTTACACAATGATGATGGAAGCCTCAGCAACATTGCAACAAGACATTAAAACGAGTTTTTCACCCACTTAAAAGCTCCTGTGTGCTGGTTATGTCACCACACAGGTAAGTAATTTAGCCTGAACTTCCTGAGGGAAGCCAGGGACAGAGAGAAAGTCTGTGCACAGGGTTTTTGTAATGAGCTGGACGAGTCCTCCTCTTTTAAACAACAGATCAAGGAGGTCACAATGTGTCTGCACAGTGAGAGACTGTGATTCACTTCAATCGAATCCCTTCAAACATGGTGTTACAAGCTGATTTCCTTTCTTTGATTACATGAGAAATTAATCCTTTTCAACATCTTAATTGCTAATTAAATAAATATTTAGACATTCAGTCCATTTGAGAAGCGCTTATGTTATTTATACTTTTATTAAATCTGCAGCTTGGATTCATTTTTGTTCAAAGGCTAGGTAGGATACTGTTTTAACTATATATTTGTTATACTGATTTTTGCTGTGATCCTTAAATCTTTTGGGTGCATTCCCATATCCACACACATGTTATATAGGTCTACTGCAATATGTCAGGTTTGCAATGTTGTTTAAAATATATTGACAGACTCTCAATATGAGGAGTCTTTAATTGTTTTCTTGTATTGTGTGTTGTTGTCATTGCCTTTGCTGTTGTTTGCCTTGTTAACACTGTTTTGTTGAACAAATCAAGCGTTCGCAGTGACTTTAGAGTGACTTTCTGTTGAAGTGGGTCTCTGTTGATACAGACTCGCAGTCATAAGACTGTGTGCTGTGCTTTTACCTTTTTCTTGAGGGCCTCCAGTGATTCAAACTCCAGGCGGGCCAGTTTGATCTGGATGTGTTTGGGAACATCTGGGATGAGGAAGGTCAGGATGAACTTGAAGGCGAGCAGCACATGCTGAAATCACAAAGTAACAAATACATCACAGGGACTCCTATACATCAGCGTCACTTCTTTTCAGCTTTTATTTGCATCATTTAAAAAAATATGTTTTATAGAAGGGACGCAAACATGCTTTGAAAAGAGACATCAGCATAACTTGATCATGTTTTTATGGGATGGCGTCCTTCATGATTGACTGTGCCGTTAGATCAGAGCAGACAGGAGAGGAGACGGGGAGCATCAGGGTGACACAGGCAGCGTCTGTTCAGAAAGTCCTTGAAGGGACTGGAGACAGTAAAAAGACCAGTCTGGCAGTTTGGTTAAACAGAGGCGTCTGCGTTGGCTCCTTCCTCCAACACATAGATGTCCAAATGAAAAAGTGACCATGAGCTGAAAGTGCATATATAATAAGTGGTGAATGTCAGGGGCTGCCTGCTGACGTCAGAGGCTTGGAGACTTCAGACACTTGGTTTACATTATTCCCCTTGATGCTCTGTGGCTAAATTCCATCATTACTTCTTGTGTCTTTGGAGGCTTTTTGCATTCAATCTGGTTGTTCAAACAAGCTAATCGTGAAAAGGAGAGTGAGCCCTGTTTTTTTCTGGGTAGGACGATGACCAATACAAAGCCAGCTGTTGGCTTTCACTGTGTTACAAGGAGGAATGTCTGTACATATGCATTAATCTGATAATAATATAATAATATGAGAGTGATTCTTTAGTGTGTCTTCAGGTTTTCCCCCTGTATGAAAAGCTTCTACAGTTCATTTAATCCCTGCAGCCACCTGAAGGCAGCAGGACACACGACATTGATGGTCCTGAGCACAGAGACATCACAAACAACGGTTCACTGGGTTTCACTAAACTTAGTGCAAATGACGCTGCTACAGTCTCACACACCTCTCTGCATGGCAAAGCAGTTCCACAGAAATCTGTATTCTGCATGAAGTTTCCAGAAATGATATCATAATTTACAACACTAAGCAGGAGCACTGGGTCGATGTGACTGTGTAAACTGCTTCTGTGTATTTATCACCTCACTCTCTAATCTATGGTCACCCAGCCCTTTTGTATCAAATCCAGTGTGCTGGACTACAGGGACACACAATGAAAAACAACACTGTCCTACTGAAAATACTGCGAATGAATACAAATATTGCAATAAATCCTTCTACTCACTCCAATGCATCCTGGTGTACTGCACTGACTCAGTGATTTACAGGAAAAGACATGAAAGGCTACACCAGAGCAGGTAACTCAGACCACTGCTGAACATATGAGCTATTACGCAGAACACTGTGTGCTCACATGTCGGCCCCCCCTCCTCTGACAGAGCTCCGACTGTCAGAAACAGTCGACCGTGCAGGCCGTGCACCTCCATCAGCGGGGTGTGTGTTTTCCCATGAAGATAACACTACACATACACTTACATGTATGCTGGGCCAACACACTTCTCAACCAGCCACCACAAAGACTCACACACACACACACACACACACCTTTGCAAGTCCATCTGGAGGACGGCCAGCAGCCATCAGCTCCTTTGATTCAGTACCCTTTTCCTCATCATAGTAATGGACTGATGTACTCTACAGTAGATGGAACAAATGGTGTGAGACTGAGAGCAGATAAGAGGGCAGGCTGCTCCACTATAATGGGGTTCAGGCTTATCAAACTAAGTGATTTGGCTAAAACGAATGATAAAGAGTTCCCGGTTATAATATTCTCAGGTCTAATATTTTCCCTAACAAGACTAGTTGGTAATAAAATCCTTGAAAACACCAGTGTTGATATAAGTTTGCACCTTGTGCACCTAAAAGCAAGTCATATACCAAAAGGCCATTTTAGTGTTACTGCATGGACCTACACCAAGAGTCCAGTGATGTTTTTGGGAACTCTCTTCTTGTTTGAGCTGAGATCTCACATGTTATGACATATTACATATGCACAGGAAACACTGGATGAGTTTTCTGGGATATTTGTGGAATAACTGTGGGGCCTGAAACTGCTTCCAACAAGAGCCGCTGGACAGAAAGGCAAATTTAGAGTAAAGATGTGTTCTTTGCAGGTTATACACAGGCTCTCTGCAAACACCAGACAGATCTCTGGCTCAAAGCACAGACGAAGAAGTTTGATCATTCCAGTCAGCAGAGCAGCTTCACTAATTAACAAGCAGAACAAGCAAAGAAATCCCTGATCTTAGTGACTTGTCATATTGATTGAAAGTGCACAATAAACACTCTGGCTCTTAGTTGATTGCTAATGCTCTCCAAGGCTAATTTATATTTCTGAGTGGTCAGCAGCACAAGGCTGGGCTGAGCCTGAGAGGACGCCTGGTTGAGGCTGGTAGGAGAATGTGACTTCTGAAACGCCGTCGTTCTTTTCAAGGTCTGACAATAAACTCTGTCTCAACTGACACACTGGATGTGACGGTTCTTAAAACGCCCACTTTGAAAGGTACTGTCATTTTCATCAATACGCCGAGAGCATTCGGTAATCAGACAAAAGAACGAGACAGATCTTCTCCTTCACCCATATGATCCTTCATGTCTGCTCCTTTGCATTTACAATGACTGAGTTCTCCTCTAGACAAACACAAAGCTTCTAACAGGGGTCACGGTGAGTTCTTAGTGCCATTAAAACTGTTATTTTAACCATTTTGAGAAGAATCACAACAAAAATATCCAGACCCTGCTGGTGCTCTCACTTCAAGACTATAATCTTAAAACACGAGGGCTGACAGCTCTTTCAGAGCAGACCGGCACGAATCAAGAGGACCACAGTGCAACTGCTATTTCCACTATTCAGTACACAGCACTTAATGCTGTTACCATGACAGCCCTTCACTCGTAATTGGAAAATTAGGGTTTCAATCCAGCATCAATCCAGCTGATGAGAAATTACTTATGCTATTATTTCATGTATGATGTGACATGAATAGCATGAGTCATTGGAAATTAGACTCTCTGAAACATTAAGCTGTGGAATTAATGCTAAAGTCTTCATTTTATTTCTTTTTCCTGGATACGCTGTTGCTTATGGAATTCATCATTGTGTCTGATGTGTTTAAACAACAGAACAGAGATCTCTCTTCAAAGATATATGATGACTTTGGGTGAAACACAATTTTGACCACAGCTAGATAAAAAAAATGATTCAAATCCTCCAAGACTTCATTGTAAAAATCTCAGTGACTGCATTGCTTGAATTGAGCTGAATGCGTTATTGTTCGCTCATTGTCAAGTTAATTTTGCTGAAGTTATTTTTGAAGTGTCAGTTAAATCTGTACTTGCTCATCACAACACCGTCTTCTATTCCTTTAAAAGCTTCATACAGTGAACACGCTGGCAAACAACAACATTTGCTTTCATTTACTGATACACTTTTGGCTGCTTCTGGTGTTTTGTTTTAGTTCTTTTAGTGGCTAATTTCTCCGCTATGTTGACCAGATAGTTGCTAACCTTCTCAGTCTGATACCAAGATCTAGGCAGGTGATTTAAAATGGATTAAGCTAATACTTTTTTCTTTTTTTAGCATAAAACAGCTGCCTGCAGCTGCTGAGAGCCAGGTAAATGAGAGCAGTAAGAGAACCAAAAAAACAGAATGCTAAAATGCTCTGTTGGGGGAGTGAAGGGACCTGCGGAGTTAAGCTATACTTAACTCTGACAGGACGCTTTGCGCTACATGAATGACACGGTGATGATTACCTGGAGTCTACATTGGAAATGTTACTCAAAGATAATTACTCATGATAAAACACAAGGTTCCTCTGAGTGATTCCAGCCCTGAGCCAACATGATCTAACCTTACAAGAGATCAAATTAAAAAAAGAAGCTTAAAAGAAAAACAGAACATGGTTCCCATACTAACATATTACTGTGTGAGGGGAATTCTATTACAACTGGCTAGAAGAGCCTGGTACACTGAGTTCAAGGCCTGTTCATCGGTTTTGTTTGAGTTTTTTTGTTTGGTTCAGTACCATCACTCTCATCAGCTTTCTTAACAGCCAGAGCAGGTGGCTGTTTGTGTGGAAAACAGTAGTGGACTGTAGTTGGTACAGAGATAAAAACACGACTATAGAGAAAACATTGTGTTCTAGAATACATGATAAGATTCTAAATTACTGCTCATTTTGTCGAATAAAAAAGCAGAAAACAAAACAAGACAAGCAAGAAAAACAAAAACCAAACAAAACCCAACCCTTTCCCAACCCTAGGGATATCTAGAAAAATAATTTTATCCCATTTTAACACATTCAATTTGTGCCTAGAGGAAAGTATTTTCATTAGACATTATGACTCTAGAGATATAAATATGCAATAATATAAAGTATTACTTGTAAAAAACAATATTACTGTAAAAAGGAAATTCAGGGTGTTTGATCCAGAAAAGAAAACCCATCAA
>JAQNCA010000030.1:23934648-23949206 GCA_029783725.1 Acanthurus tractus
AAGTATTACTTGTAAAAAACAATATTACTGTAAAAAGGAAATTCAGGGTGTTTGATCCAGAAAAGAAAACCCATCAATTAATAAAGATTTTTCAAATACAGCACAGCACAAACATAATTACCGATCATTCACTTTGTTGACAGCTTAGTGTTAATTGTTCGAACATTTGAGTTTCTTTTTTGCAGCTTTAAAATAAAATGAGTGAAAATGTTTTGAGAGTGGTTGACATGCCTGGTTTGTGCTATGTGCAGGTAAGATCAGTGTCAGAGTTAGAAAATGATAGGTTTCTTGGGACTGATGGATTCACACTGAATGTTCTAATTTCTCACATTCTAATGTCAAAGAATCTGCGTGTCTTTCAATAATACATAGACATCAAACCCATAATAACATTTAGTTTGTTTTCTTTTGTGGTAAAGCTTCCACCAAATAATTCACCTGCTTATATTACACTTTGTATTGAGTCAAATAATTCTTCGCTCTGCTGTGCTTATCGCTGGGTGCTGATCATGCTGCCCTCCATCTGCAGGCTGTGTGAGCGCACACACAGCTCAGTGTCCCCGTGTCTGTGGCACTGAAACGAGCAGATTATAACAGACAGACCTGTGACTCTGAAAGAAAGTCTCTGTCTGTTTCTGTAGCAGGCTGGCCGGTTGCCTGGTTACTGCTCACTGATGTGTGTAAGCCCTATACAGTAATTACCCAGGTATCATAGCACCGCTGCAAGAAAGCGACGAGGCATTGCCCTCTCTCCCGTCTGCCCCCACCCCAACCCCACAACCACGATAATAGAGGCTGAATGATTTTATTTTAACCCTTAGCTGTTGGAATCTGAACTGAGACTAAAACGACTGGAACAATACTGAGTGACCTCACTAGAGAAATGTGACATTTTTAGATGAACTGCACATCTTCGGTCCTGTGTTCACCTGCGAGCGGCACTAACAGAGTCAGGGTGAGGGGTTTGATTCGGGCTGGAGGTGGCCACACTCACAAATACATGCACTTGCAGGCTTGTTGATGGCTTTAGATAGAAAGTGCCTCTCCACTGACAGTGTATTGAATGTTGCGCCACTAAGTAACATCTGTGTGTATTTGTGTGTAGCTCCCCCTCCCCTTGGTACATCAGACATTATAAAACCTGCCTCTCATTATTCTTGTTGTCCCATCTCTGTAATAGCCTGCTTGCTCTATTCTAGGAAATGTTCTGGACGGTAACGAGGAGGAACGTGCTTAGATGAACAATCAGCTAGTGACTCAGGTTCATCATACACACACACACACGCGCGCGCGCGAGCGCTGCTTTTCTCCCTTCTCTCAATCACTCTCCTTTTTTTCTTTCTTCGCTCAACCGTTTCCAGACCTGACTGCTTGTCCATCTCCTGCCTTCTGTCTGTGTCCTTCCTCATTTCATTTGCCCACCATTTTTCACCTGCCTATCTCCACTCTGATCTCAGCCTTTTGTCACAGGCCTGTGGCGTATTCTACAGAGCGGATGCACATACTCACATGCACGGTCAGATCCAACTGATCTAGAGTGTTGTCATATGCAGGATACGAGGGCAGGATGGATCGCTGACACACACAGCTGCACAGAAAAGAGGGTGACAGCAGAATACATGCTGTGAGCTGCCCTCTTTTTTTTTTCCTGCTCACCAGACCGGCACCTCCTCCTCTCCTCATTCAGGTGAGGGGGGCAGAGTATAAGTCAAACAGAGGGAATCATCCCTGCGGCCAGCGTGCACTCTATGGCTATAAAAAGTCATGTTCACATCTACTCCGCCCAGGAGACAGTTTGAAGGAGGCAGGGATGGATGAGACGTGGCGTGCTCCCTGTTAGCACAAGACTGCAGGACTGCAGGACTCCCTGCCATCGTCCTCTGAATCAGTAACACTTCAGGTCTACAGCTCCTAGTCTGCCATACAGAGGTGGCAGCCCAATCAACACACTGATGATTTCCTTATCCTTACAGGCCTTGAGTAATGAGCTTAAAGTGAAGAGTTTGTCCTGGAGACAGCAGTTATGGTCATGGTTTCATTAAACTGACACAAAATGTTCCCCCCTTGGTAGAATTAGCAGGTTCAGTAAATGTCATTGAAACTGAACTGTAAAGGTCGGTTGTGTGTCCTGAATGTGAGTCTGAGAGGGTCTTCTCCTCCTAGAAAATTTGGTTGTTTAATAAGTTACATAAAAACCTGCCTTTTAGAACTCAAACATTTCTTGATTAGAAGTTGATCCTTGGTCAAAGTGACACAGAGGTGGAGGTCAGCAGGAAAGCCAGAACTGTGAAGCTCATCCTTTAATGTGCACAGCGAATCTTCTGTAAAACTCTGGAAAGTGTTGGGTGGGTGGACCATCTTCACCAGTCTGACATTTTAGTCAATATAACTGAATAGTGTTTTGTGTAAAAAGGAATTATGAACCACCAGACTCAGACTGCTGAGAACCTATCAAAGCTGAACACAGTGCTGCTGGGGGCTGTTTGGATGATGTGTTGATCAATCGGTCAACTTTGTTCCATAATGAAATATCTTAACTGGATTGACAGCCATGAAATACAGCGGCAATGTGATCGACAGAGGACGGCTCCTAATGATTTCGTGATCTTGTAACTGAGGATCACATTAGTGGTTTGGAGTGAGTGCCACTGCAACTATTGGATGGATAATCATACAATGTGGTGCAGCCATTGAAGTCTCCTTAGATGTCTCTGTTAAAGACTTTGATGATCCCTCTGACGTTTGGCATAAACATTCATCTTACTTTCAATGTGAGGATCAATACTAAAAACATATCACATGTCTGGCCAAAACCAGGCAGTTCTCTGAACCTGCAGCAGCCCCATGCAGCAGAGTGAGACTCAAAATCATCAATCTATCTCTCGCAGAAAGAAAACTCCCTCCACAGGAAAGTTTAATCAAACACAAGCTAATCCTGACAACTGCTGAAGAAGATAAAACACACACAGTAAACAACTTTTCATGAACAGTGGAGTTTTTCATTTAGCTCTGTGTGTGCGCACACCACACATTCAATCAAACATGCAGAAGATCAATATGACCCAGTTTCTGCATCAGCAGAGACCTGCAGCGCACTGAACTACAGTCTGACGTTACAGAGCATTTTACAGTTGAGGACAATGAGAAGATGCTGAGAAAAAAAAAACATTTTTGGGAGCTTGTTAAAGCAGCACAACCATGAGACCCTGATTCCAAAAAAGCTGGAACAATGTGTAAAACGTAAATAAAAACAGAGTGCAATCAGACTTGCCCCACCTGCTTGTGAACATCTGAGCCAATCAGAGATGCTCCCTTCATACCCATTCATGACACTATCACCTGTTACCAAAGATCCCGTTTACCTGTGGAATGATCCGAACAGGTGTTTTTGGAGTATTGTACGACTTTCCCTGTTGTTGCTCCTGTTTCAACTTGTTTAAAACATGTTGCTGCATAAAAAACACAACAAACAAATATTTCCTTAAAATCAGAGGAGTTGATGAGGCAAACTGTGCTCTTTCCAATTGAGTAGAAGTCAGTAAAGATTAGCAAACTATCATCACATTTTGTTGTTATTTCTGTTTTACACAGCGCTCCATCTTTTATTAGAATCAAGGTTTTACAAATGTTTTCTCTATAAATGTCCTTAAGAAACCCCACTCCACATCACCCACTATTCACTACAGCCTCGTTATTTCTCTGTTTGTGCTGTTATTTTAAGCTTTTTCTCCTGAGGCAAGAGGTGTATGTGTGTGTGTTGTGTGTAAGAGGCACTATGCTTGTGCAATCTGCACAGAACAGAGAGAAAAGAGGAGCAGGCTGACGCTAACGCTAATGGAGACGGACGCAGAACAGGAGGGGAAGAAACTGCAGTGGGAATATTAGATTTAACACACACACACACACAAAAGCCAACATTGAACAGCTAATAGGAATACATCAGAATGCAAAAAAAACTGTTCTGCACACACAAAATCTCTCTCTGCCTCTCTGTCTCTCTCATCCAACCACAACAAGTTTGGACTCTGGCTCCATCTAGTGAGCAAAACTCCTCATCAGCCCCTCAACCCTTCTACAAGGGTTGATATGAATATAAATGGGTGATTATTTATCATTTGTAAAAACCACCAGCCACCTATTTTACAAATCATAAATAGGTGTTTTCACTTATTTTACCTGATTAGACTCTTTTGTTGAAGTGTAGCGTTTATGCTCTTACTTGAAATGAATAAGGAACACAACTGACTGACATCCTTCCATCCCAGTGTTGCATCTGTTCAGACACAACTACTTTTTAAGAGTAGCTATTAGAACAGCTTGGTCACGTCTCCATCTTATTTCAAACTAAGCAATAAAAGCAACTGGTTAGCAACTAGTCTGTCAAAGTCAATCAGTCAGGACAGAAGTGAGAGCGGACCTACAACACACATGTTGACACTTCATAGCATGAACACAGTTTAAGTTGATATCATTAAAAAATGACTGCATTTCATTTACATGAGCTACTCTCAGTATCCTGCCGTTGTGCTTGCTGGTTCACTGTCATGACCCATTGAGACACTTAATTGAATCGAGCCATTGTTAACAAGATTAGTTTCATCTGTACTTTTCCTGTTCCAACAAGTCAAAATGTCACGGCATGAAAAGGTCCTATTCACCTCAACAAAATGCAATGGAGCAACCACTGCCTACATTTGAAAAGAGCCCGAGTCCTAATTTGATCCTGCTGAAAACATCTCCTAATTTAATATTCATGTTTTTCTTCATTATACAGTTGCACAGCCTGAAGTGAGTTACATTTATCTGAGTAAAGCAAAAACATGTCTGACAGCTTAACAGCTCTTAAGGAAATAGCCAGAAACACAGCTCCTCTTGTAGTTTGCTGTAACATTTTATTTTATGTCCTCATTTGTTATTTATAATATTATAAAGACATGAGTGTCAGTCTGCTAACAGTGAAATGATGCTTTGAACAAGAACTGCATATCTTTCATCTAACTGGGGCAAAAATGCTTACCCACTTGGAAGTTATTACATTAAACATTATTGACAGATGCAGAGGAGCATTTTTTACCAATACTGATAATTAAAATAATTTGAAAACAAAATGAACCAAACTTGCCTCTGCTCATTCTAGGCTGGTGCTTTGCTGTTCGGATATGACACAAGCCAGTTTTCTTTTTTTACTCGTCAGACTAAACAATTACAGCAGTTCACCTTTTAAATACAGTACAGAAGCAGTGTGACCGTGAAGCAAATCGGTAATTATGCAGATATATACTGTGTGGAATCATGCACGTAGGAGTGTCTTTGCGTATGTGTGTATATGAATTACCTCAATAGCCACTGTCCACATGATGAGCTGTGTCTCTGAGTCGGGGAAGTAAGTCTTGACTTGAGGAGACATGCCGATCAGCGCACAGTTGGTCACAACAGCTATCACACTCATGGCCTCGAAGGCAAGCTGGACACAGAAAGAGACAGAGCACCAAATACTGACTCTGACAACTGACAAATACTTTCCAGAGATGCAGTGCAAAGTGATTGTGCTTTTAATCATCTGGAGTTGTCACGATTAGAAAAGCTGGTTTCCTAAACGAGTTTCAACACCCTCAACAATCAGACAAAAACTGACAGAGGTTCAGAGACGAGCTAGCATTCCCCGTTTGCCTCACCTGCCACACTCCTATGTTTGCTGCCGGGTCAGAGAAGGGTCGTTTGAACACACGACACATCTTGAAGGCATCGGAGTAAACCTCTGTGATGTTGTTCAACACCACCAGGACAGCAGCCAGAGGGTAGACGCAAGAGAACAGGCTGACGTAACCGAACAGCAGGAACAGCTCCAGGTAGTCATCGAACGTACCCTGAGAGAGAAGCACATGCAGACTTATGAACCTAACACACACACAGAGAGGGATCAACCACAAACTTCTCATGCAGAGTAAGAAACTTGAACAGAAGAATCATGGCATCGAGGTTTTTATCCAAATCAAAGACTTTGTGCACCTACCAGATATGTACTCATGTCGGCCTCCAGCCGGACCTGCTCAGACAGAGGCAGCTCTTTGCCCTCCAGGATTTTTCTCTTCTCGACTTTGCGGATCATCTTCTTGTTACGTCTCCTCTGGAGCCAGTAAGGCAGGAAGGCCTCCATGAACTGATTTAAGATCTGACTGGTGATCAACAAGGTGGCCAGACTCTGAATGCAGACAAGGAAAGAGAGAGAGGAGCAGAAGATGAACAAGAGACCAGGTGGAGCAAGTGGAGAAAGGAATATTTGGGTGTAGTTTAGCAGAAAAAAAGGGAAAAAACGACAAGACAAAAAGAAAAAATATGTTAAAGAGAAAGGGAATAAGTGGAGAAGGTGAGTAAATAAAAGCTATTAAAAAGGAATTGTGGGAAATAAATAGGGAAACAACGGAGGGAAGAAGGATAAATAGAAGGGTAGAAGGAGGAATGTGTGAGAAAGAAACAGAAAAAGAGAAGGAGAGAGAGAGAGAGTGAGGAGGAGCACAGTGAGGACAGGAGGACGTGTAACGAGGAAAGCAATAACAGAATCAAGACAGGAAGAAAGGCATTAAAGGAAGAGAAGAGAATAAAGAAAAAGCAGTAACAAGACAAAACTGTTACTAAAAGAGAGAATGAGGGGAAAGGGAGGAGAGAGAAGGAACACAAACTGAATAAAGGAAGGACAGAGGGAAGGAAGGCCTACCTGTCTGAGCAGCACCATGTCCTGCATGACGAAGGCGATGTAGAACAGCGAGGCGAAACAGTTGAAGAAGTTGAACTATATGAAAAAGAGTCCAAACAGTGATGATAAATGGAGTGCTGACAAGAAAAGATGAGTCTGATCACTGAAGGGTGAAATTGGCAAAGCTGAAAAACAAACATGTGATTCATACTCACAACTAAGACTTTGAGAACCAAATGATTCTGGTAAGAAGACTCTAGCCTGTGGTTTTCTACACACACACACACACGCACACACACGCACACACACACACACACACACACGCACACACACACACGCACACACACACACAGAGGAAAACACAATTAAAGCATGTCAACAACAAGCAACATGATTAAACTGCAGATCCTAACTCATCCTGAAGAGAAACATTAAAGTGTGTAGCTTATCTGAGGCTTCCCATCTGCATTTTACTTTATGATGCCTGCCATAAATTAAAAAAACAAAACAGAAAGTATAAGAGAGTTTCCTCATGTGAGGTTTTAAAAACGTGTGGACTGACACAGCTGGCCCTGTCTGCACAGCTGTGTCAGTGCTGCAGAAAGCTTGGCTGTAATTACTATCATTCTGCCACAGAGGAGAAGAGATGCTCACACTAGTTTGTTTTTAAACCAATCACAGTTGTCTTAGGCAATGCCCAGATTGCTGTAACAGGGCTTCTAAAAACAGGAACACACAGATAGAGGAAGCGGTGGAAAAGCAGATTTTAACAGTTGCTCAATGGAAGGCTTATACACACAGTCCACATCCGCTGAGTCACACTAATGAATGATAATGATGTTTTTTGTTTAGCCGCAAGTCCAATCAGTAAAGAAGTGGCTGTTTGGGTAAAACTTTAGAACTTGTTTCAAAATATGAGAGTGCTCCAGTGATTTAGAATTGCACTTCTGTAAAGGTAGAGGCTTGTGAGAGACAGACTATAAGTAAAGTCAAGATCACAATTCAAAAAATCACAGAATTTTTAAATCCCACACCTCCAGTTTGAAACACAGGCTTTTTGTTTGTGTCTTCCAAGCCTGGGCTAACACACCCTGGGGATGTTACTCCAGTTATTTTCTCAGACTTGTTTTGTCAGTGAGAGTGGTTCTCCTGAGACGCACAAAATGACTGTGACCCCTAACGATGCCAAAGAAAAACTGAGCGAAACAGGGCAGAAACTACCTTCACAACCATCACACGCTGCATTTGGCCAACAAGCAATGTTGTAGCAGGTGTTTTTTCTTTTGACAGGTGATGGAAAACAGCAGCTGTAGCATCTGTGATTACCCTTAAATCACCTTGAAGTTATCTGCACATTTCTTCAACGGAAAATGTCTTTGGTCGGCGTTGAGACGATGGATGTTTAGTCTTAAATGCCCTGAAGCCCCACACAGGGTTGTCTGTTTCTAGATGTAAGCATGTACAAGCACACTAGCCAATAATTTAAATGATCAATCAATTGTGGATTGATTTCCTGTTGAAAAACAGACAGGATTTAGCACAAGCATGGGCGTTTGGCATAAAACAATCACTAACACTCACCCCACTCAGTGAGGAACTCAGCAGCGTATCTGTAGATGAGGTTCATTATCTCTATGACAACAGCGTAGATGATGCTGGGGATGAACAACAGTATTCCTGTCCAGAATGTGGGGTCTTCATCATGCACTTTCAGGGCCCACCCCTCCATCAGAAAGTAGATCATCATGACGTAGAGGGACAGGTAGAGGCAGAGCAGGACGAAGGGCAGGGACACAAGGTAGATCCGCAGCTGCCTCTTGGAGTTGGGGTAGAGAGGCTCCTCACGGCCCGTCACGGGGTTGAACCCAAGGACGCCGTGGAAACCAGGGCGAGGTTCTTCAAAGGCCCTCTTCCTGCTCAGCGTGCCCCAGCTGTAGGCTAGCGAGGCGCTGCAGCGCTTCCATAACTGGCGGAGCAAAGAGTCAGCTGATCAGTTATTGAGCTTTCTCAAGATGGTCACACATTCAAGCTACTATATATCCAACTCAGGTAAGACACCCGACTATTTCTTCTTTCACATTTTTAAATAGTTTCAAAGCCATGTTTCTGCTTCCTGGAGCCCTGAGTCTACTCCAGCTGACACTGGTTTATGAGTGGATACAATCACTGTGAATACCTCCAGGATCACAGTGCACCAGATCACGTTGAACACGGCAAAGACCACGTATTTGTCGTAGTCCTCCCAGTCAAACAGGTAGTAAGGCAACCCGATGAGAGCCATAGGCACCAGGGCAAAGGTAAAGTACTCAAGGAAGCCAAAGTAAAGGGCCTGGCCCTCACCATAGTAGTGTCTGATGGCATCTGAGGATAGAGAATGGAGAAAAAGAGTAGTGCGTAGTAACATTACTGAGCATTTGAGGTTCATTTGAAAAAATGGGAAAAAATGCTGCAAACTGAAGAGAAATATTAAGAGAAATAAAACATTCACCGAGGTATAAAATGACTGTGAGCTGGAAGGCAAATGTGGCAGTACGACAACTGTTATGCAGGCAGAGGTATGTTTAGCGTATGGAAAAAGTAACAATGACAAATGTGAATTCATTTCCTCATCAAAACATTTGTGCCTCCTGGAAACTGAATTATGTGTGCTTATCTCAAAAAAGAGACAGTAAGAGATAACTGATGCTTCCACCACTTACCAAGAGGCTGAAGGGACAACTTCACCTTTTTATACCAAGAGAAAGACAGTCTCTTCAGTTCCTCCTGCTCGTGGAGAGGAAACATCTGGATCAGGATCCCCTTGGACTGGAGTCTGCGAACTCAGGTGGAAACAAGAAAACAACGTGTTACTTCATGTGTTGTCGCTGTCTGTTGTCTCATCATAACATGCTGTTCTGCTTGAATTCTGTCATATGAATGAAAATGCTGTGCACACAGCAGGTAGTTGGGTAAAGCTTTAATTGCTTAAAGTTTGAATGTCTAGAAGATATTTTACTGACTTTTGAGTGACATGAAAACAGCTTCACTGGATTTTATCCCTCACTTTTGTTTGTCTGAAGTCACTTTCACCACCCAATAAATATGCAGCTTAATTTTCTAAAACAAGGACACACAAACAATAGCTGGGAGCCAGCCCCATTGTACAAAATACACTGTCTACAGCAATAATTCCTATTGTTTAATACAGAGTGACTAAATACAAGCACATGAAAGCTCTATCATTTCATCTGTCATTTCTGGAGTGCATCATTTGTGGAAAATGGTTACATTCTGCTTTAACGCGATTTGTCAAACACGGGTGCTGAATAGAGGCATCCTATCTGCACCGCGAGTTCATTGCTTCCTTATCTCGTTTTGGGAATATTTCACTACATTTGCATATTTATTGTTTCCATACTGCGGCCGCGGAGAGGGAGAGAGACAAAGACAGGGAGGGAGGTACAGAGGCAGTGGTGGGGGATGAACGCTGGGTTCAGTCTGCTCCCAAGGAGAGATGGAGACAGAGTTGTGCTGCCTTTAACATTTTAATTCTATTAGGAAAATGGACCATATAGCAGGAAGAAAAATGAACAGTAAAATCTCGTCACAAGCTGAAAAAAAATAATCATTAGTTATCAAGGTCTTCTCTAGCACTGAAACCAAAACTATGGTTACCATTATTATTACATTAAGATGTATACAATCATTATTAGTGATTTATTTTAATGGTCATTCAGCAACATTTGCTTAGGTTTAGCTGATTCTTTTGGAGCAGCATTTAGCTATCTCGTCTTAGTCTCAATGAATCTGTAAGCAGATAATAAACGATGTGGGGTTTTGTCTACAGATGACAGGAAGATTGTGAAAAATGCATACCATGAGTTCCCGAGAGATTTAACTCTCTTTTAGATGGAAAATGGAATGATTAAGAACTCCAAGAATGAAGTAAATCTCCCACCACTGTACATAAAGCTTTGTGCTAATTTATATAAACTCCACTGTATAAATAACAAAGCTGATGGAAAATGTCTGGTTTTGTCTAATCCAGAGAAACCAATTTCTCTTGTCCAATACCTGACAATCCAGAAAACATCAGTGAATTGACACTCGCTCACTCACTCGCTCGCTCACTCACTCACTCGCTCACTCACTCACTCACTCGCTCTCTCGACACTCACTGATGGATTTTCCAGGGTAGAGTTTGGCCTCAGTGTGTCCTGGCACATGAGTCTCATCTTTGGCTCTTAATGTGTCCAGCTCATGTTTAATGATGTACTGACACTCAGCCATACTGAGGAAGCCGTCTCCGTCCCCTGCAGACACACAGCACATCAGACACAAACAGCAAACACAGCGGCCATGACGTTCACAACAAAGGCATGTTAATGTGACCAGTGATATCAAACTGTGACCGATTCTGCAGTCACACTGTGTCAATTACAGCAACAACACTTTGCTCTGACACCACAATTCATTTTAGAGCACCTTGCAAGAATTGGATTCTTGATGATTAGAAAATGGCTGCATGAAACAGTCTTTGTATACAGCAATGATGCAGTTAGGAGATGTAGAGCAGCAGAGTCTCAGACCTTTACCTCCACTGGTTTCAGACCTTAAGTGCATTATTTAAGAGACTAGCAATGTTTTGTTATTGATTTGTCTTAAAATTTAATTAATCTACACATATGTATAAAACAATCTAAGAAATGCCAGTTTACAATATTTTAAGATAGTAAGATCCAGCAAATTCTCACACTGAAGACACAAAACAAGAAAGGTTCCACTTGAAAATTGACCAACAACAATGTGATGATCTGCAGAGCCAACAGAACTATATGTAAGCCAGTTAATCAACCAGTCATTTCAGCTGTACTCTGCATCTATGTTGCATGTATATCCATACTGTATGTTACTGTATGTTAGGTGCATCATGTCTGTCATGTGTTGCTGCAGTTGGAAACAGTCATGCCCAAGCTACATTAATATATGTGAACGTTTTAAAAAATCTAACATGCCTTCACAACACATATTAAATAAGGTGGCACTTCACAAGGAGGTTGCAGCCAAGCAAGGAAAAGACTCTACAATCTAAAAACTGTATAAACTAATCCTTTAGGTGTTACGGGCATGTGCACTCTCAGTCATCCATCATATGACCGGCTTTTAGTGCTGACTTTTGCCTGCACTTCTGCAAATCTGAAACGTGTAACGAAACCTTGCTATTGAATGTAAATCTTTTCCAAATCCATTAGCAAATCTGTTTGGGTCTGGCTTTTAATTAGGTCGTAAATAACTTAAGAACTGAAAATCAATGATTGATATTTAACTTAAGTTCCGCCAGATATTATGTGATACATTTCATATTTAACTTAATTATGTGTTTCACTTTGCTCTCTTTAATAACATTATTCTGCTGACAGAAAGAGAAGAAAATAAAGATTCAGCATTTTATTTCTGAAACACTGACCTTGACAAATCTGGATATTTTACAAACTGAGAAAAAAGTATAAAGTGGAACTTCAAATGAGAAGCTAATTCTACTTCCCATCAGAAATATTAATGTTATATTCTAGATGATTTTTTGTTTTGATAATGAGAGAAAACATTATATGAATTTATACTCCCTTAGTCACTGGTTGTACTGGTTGAAAATGAGACTATATAATAATGAATAAATCGAATTGCTTTGTGTGCCTCCCTCTGCATTGGTAATTTCCCCACAGTGAAGTCTGTCAATGTGCTTATGACACCATAATGTTGTCACTCGCCCTGGTTGGGTTTTCAGAATGGATCAGTGACAAGCCGACTCAGTCGCTGTAGTTGCTCCCCACTTCAGCCTTGGCAAACCAGTTGGTTCTAGTTTAAATAAAATGCACCACCGAAACACCAGTGTGGATATATTGTCACAGACTCCACATTCAAAAACTCTGGTATACAGTGAGATATGGAGAGATTGCAAGAGACTGCAGAGAGATACCTTCTGCTGGCAAGCACTTGCACTGGCAAGCATAGTCATTAATATGCAAAAGGACAGCACTGCAGATTTAAGTAAGACTTCCAATAATGGAAACATTTACAAGCAGCCTCCTTCTGCATTTTACCTTTAAAGTTTGTGAAGTTGTGTTTGTTAGCACAGGTGAAGCCTCTCATGGAACCATCATTGAACTCCTTGAAAAGGCCCACTTCCTCAGCACCAGAGAGGAGCCTCTGCCATGTGGCCCCCACAAAGAACATGTTGGGGTTTTCCTTCTCCTGAACCCCGTCTCCAGGGGACAGCTGCTCCACCAGCAGCTCAGCACCTGAGAGAAATGATATGATAAGTAACACCAACAAAATGGCAAACAGTGGAAAAATGATTACGAGGTAGTCCAACTCTAACTTCCACACCTCCATTCTGCTGCCGATCTCTTATCCTGCCCAGCAGCCATGCAATGGCTTCCTCTTTGGTGTCTGAGGCCAACTCCACCACCACCAGAGGAGTGAAACTGGAGCCGCTGCTGTCCACTGACCCGAGCAGCATCTTCCCCTCTCCAAGGACACCTGCAACACAGTGAGGGAGAGATGTCCTGCAGTGCTCCTCACAGAGACAGAATATGAAGCATCTAAAGCATAACATTGCTTTTAAAGTTTAAATTGAAGACTGTTCACCCCTCCCACAAAGAAATCCACACATCTTTTCCCACATTCTTAAACTTGTTTTCATGACATATGAGAATCGAGGACGCTGGTTTGTTCTTTAACCACATCGGGGAGTGTTTCTTCAGTGTGAGCAGATGACATGAGGAGACTCAGAGGAAACATTTGTCCAGAATCTGAAGTGATATCAGTCTTCAGGACAAACTCCAAGCAAGTATTTACAAAATCTCCCCGACATGCTTGGACGAGGTGTGTCAAGAACTGCTCATCATTATGTACATGTACTCTGCACCACGCTAAAGCACTCTGAGCAATGCAGTGATCTTATCATCACCAGTGCAATAATTACCAGGAGAATCTACAGTGAGGGGTGAATGAATTTCCTCTCTTGCATTATTTGTCAGGGCACTGGCCTGGAGGCGGAGAAGTCTACTGACAGAAACAGCTGATCGACACGGTACGGGAGGGGCTTGAATGAGAGCGACGCGTGATTTAACAGGCTGAAGTGGAAAGAGGAGCCGGAGAGCACAGACTGTTTCTGAGCTAATCTCCGGTCTGACGAGGTTTGTGTGTGTGTGTGTGTGCAGCTCGGTACTCACCCTGATCTGTGTGTGTGTGTAGGAAAGCGCTCAGTCCCAGCCTCGGGGCGGGAGCTCGCCCTGCTGATCTGTGGACGGTGTACAGTCAGATTAGTGTTTGAACGACATGTCTGTACTAGTTTGGAGTTGGACTGCTGCCGCGCACAGTGGGCTTCCGTTGCGATCGACGTCACGAAGCCACGCAGCCAGCTTGATCTGTCACACCCACCGACGTTACCGTCCCGCGCCGTTTGTGCAAAGGATAAACCGAACACCGCCGCCTCGTGCTCGCTGTGATTTTAACAGCGCGTCTGAGACTGTCCACGGAAACAAGGCAGTTTCTCATCAGGGAGACACACATTTCCTCACTGCTTTCTCGGGTTTTTCCTTACTGGATTTTGTTTAGGGCCAATACTTGTTGTTGTTTTTTAAATTTTTCTTGTGACTAGTTTGCACAAACACAACGAGGCAAATCCATTGTGCGTGAAAAACTGCTTTGAATGAACTGACAAACAATTCTTGATCACTCACTACGGGTCAGAGTGGAAGCCCTTAATATATTACATAATTATAATATTGTTGAGCATTTGCAACCTTGGTGGGGGGGGGGGGGGGGGGGGGGGGGGGGGGGGGGGGGGGGGGGGGGGGGGGGGGGGGGGGGGGGGGGGGGG
>JAQNCA010000030.1:23949370-23962424 GCA_029783725.1 Acanthurus tractus
TACAAAAAATTCTTTATCACTCACTACGGGTAAGTTTGGAAGCCCTTAATATATTACATAATTATAATTTTTTTGTGCATTTGCAACATTGGTGGACCCCCCCCCCCCCCCCCAACATTAATAAAACACCTAAAACCTATCTCTGTTGCATCAAAATATTTGTATTTGTATATGTATGTATATCTATACTGTGTATTTGTCTATTTGTAATATTACTATTATTTCTTATGTCCTTTACACTTTTGCCTTTATTTAGTAAGTGTGAATTTACCTCCGCCCATCCCTCTGCTGCTCACCTGCAGCTCCATCTTACCTGCTCACCTTTGACTATGCTCCATGAACCTCTGCTTTCTGTATTGCTAGCTACTGTAAAAAAGAGCTTTTCTGCCATACATGTTAAGAACTGGCACACTGATTTTTGAAAGAGGGACGAGTGACATTTGCAGTATCAAAGAGTCATCAACAAGATGTGTCAGAATGGCAATGTGTTTTATGCAGGCTAGCACTTTCTAGAAGACTAGAACTTCAACAATAACAGAAAACATGAGCCTTTGGCTTGACTAAAACAGATAATACATCTAATGTTTGTTAAATGGAAAGCCCTGCCCTGCAAAAAAAATCACAATGGTTCCTTTATGTGACACATTAAACTCCATCAGTGCGCACTTATTTGCCTGACACCGTCATTTGTACACTTCATTTATAAAGTAGAAATACTCAGGAATGGCACTGACAGCCTTTTTCATATGATGTAGATAAAATACTTCATATGATAATGTTAATTAGGCTTAAATCTGATTTTCAGTGGAAAGGGCCCTTAATACCTGAACTGTTGCACATGATCAAATATCTAAATCATCAAGTGCAAATGTAGTAAGAAGTGTTAGATTGTGTTCAAGAAGGTTTGCATGCTTTGCATGTAATTTCTCAACAAACTGTAATTACTGTGTCAGGCTTTCACTTTATTTATTTTTTTGTAGCACATTAGCGAGCAGTACCGTTTTTATTCTATGCTAAGAATCAGATCAAAAAGCCATTTAACTCCAGGTCCTGAGAGCATGACTGTGATACTGAGAGCCCAAAGAACATTACTCCTCATAATACTGGAGGGGATATTGAATAAGAGGTCAGTCTAAGTTACCAACTTTTTTTAAGCTGCAGAATGTTTTCATAAAAATATTTTTTCTAAACATGACAGCAAAAGTGGTAAGAACACTCAGTAAACAGTAAACTAATACTACTGAGAATATCATTGGTTTACTAGTGTGACAGCATATTTATTGAGAAAATACTTATCAACGCTATATAATAAGCATTTTAAAACTCTTAAGTTGTTTTACAAAAAGAAATAGTCTGCATCGAATTTCTTAAAATGTTTAAAATGCAGCAGAAATGACCTTGTCACTTCATTCCGCTGTTTTACTCCCAGCTTTGCTGATTTTTGATTGGATCTCTCTAAACCCTGCAGCTTAGCCGGTGCTGTCGCAATACACGCACTGAAACTGTGACAGACAAGTGAGTACATGGATAGATGAACGGTTGGATGAACGAATTATAACTGATGCTATGGGCACAGACAATAATTTCCAATTTCCAATTAACAACATGCATAAATGAATGCTTCGTTTTACACAGTAAAATGTGCTGTACCCTGCCAGCCCCCACACACCAGTAGATCATCTCCACTGGTGTTTTCACTTATATTTCCTACTTGGACCTATTCTCGGGCCTTAGTAGACAAAGACTGCTCGGCTAATACTCTATGGCATTAAAAATAAAACAAACGTATTTGTATCTTTATATATATCTTATCTTATATCTTATATATATATCTTTTTATTGTTTTGACACGGGAAATATGCTTACCATATTGGGCAGTTAAGTGAGAGTTTTCACTAGAAATTTCATCAATGTTTCTGACACTTAAATGACTTGAAGGCAACGTTACAGAATGACTCATAAGTCTGTGGTTTGTTCAAAAGGTAACATTGAATACACCAAAGACTGTTGAGGCAAACAAATTAACCCTATGTAACGTTTTGCAAGCGCATAGTATTTGCAAAAGACAGCAGGCGTACTGATGTTATTTTGCGACTTACCAAAGCTCTCTCCTCTGCTGAGTAGCAGTGTTTAGTTTTTTTTGACAGGGAAGCTACTTCCGCATTTGCTCACGTGTCGTAGCTTTGGGTGCGCTCATTTTATGTTACAATGGAAAAGAAGCGCTGCGATGAGCGGGAATAGAACGCCAAAAATATCAGAGACACCGCTCGGTGGAGTTACCGTAAACAACAAATCAAATTAACCCTAAATACACTACGTCAGCTGCTCCGAGGCCACGTGACCTCAAGTAGTATTATTTGTATTGTAGCAGTATGGCCGAGCAAGCGGTGACAGCGAGCGAAGGGTGAGTTATACCCGTAACCTTCTCTCAAAGCACGTTTTTGTTTTTCGAGGTAATTACAAACATAACTTCATTTTTCAGGGATTTCAGTGTTACAACTTTACTGTATAAATTTGCCCGACGCCGGGAAGTTTCAGCATGTTGACATGCGCTCGCAGCGAAAACAAACTTGTCAAGTTTAGCATAGCTGAAACAGTCCACCCTGAAGTTCAGGTAAACAGACAAAGTGACATGGTGCCCAGAGGTTTTTTCATGACACAGGAGGAGAAACCTCTTGCCACATACAATTGGGTTTTTGCCTTCGTTCGCACATTTTGCCACTTTTACACACTGGCATCCAAGTTTAAAGAGACTAACGCTATCTCGCATCAGAGGAGATAACGCCAACATAGTTAAAATGTCATCCACATTCTTGTTAATACCAAGTTACTGAGTTGGCAAGCTATGTGCTGATGTCACACAAAGTCATCACACAATTTACCTACCGTACTAATTTACCATGCCCAGTCCATACTGGATTTTTTGGTGCCAATGATCACATCGATCTTAGGGAGTACAAAAAATCATAATTGATAGATGGATGTCGCTGTTTCTATCTTATCTTAATGTATGCTGAAACCGATATGTCTGCGACCGACCGACGGGGGTCGACTGAATAGGAAGGCTATTAATACACAACACTGTAACAGCTCTGTCATCTGTCCGTGTTTTTTTCGCTGTCTACATTTGGTTTCATTTTGTTCATGCTTCAGGGTTCTTAAGAGAATGCTGTCTGTGGTCGGTGTTCCCAGTCTGGTCAGCGGTGTGTGGAGCTATGTAGACACTACCATAAGGTAAGTCTGGTCCCAGACCTCAGGCTGAGCCTGCAGGCACACAGTGAGGCCTCTCAAATCACAAGGCTGTCAGGTGCAGTAGTGTTTTGGATAACCCGAAAACAGCCTTCACTCACAAATTTGTGTTTGTTTCTTCACACTCCTTCACTGTGCAGTATGATGAATGTGCAGAGTTGGATTGTAAGAGAGTGATTTCACACTTAAGGGGAAAAGTTGATATGTGTTCAGATTTCATTAGATAGGAGCATGATTTGTTCAATATGTAAATCTAAAGCCTACAGTGCAAAAAAAAAATCTTTATTCTCATATCTGTATGTGACCTTATCACAGACATTCCCATACTTGCAGTTGTTTGTCACTCACTGTGCTTGGTGCAGGACTGATGAATTGAAACCTGTTACATACCATTTTAATTCACCATTTGGTTTGTCAAGCATGTAGTCTCACTGGAGCACTTACATATGTGTAATGCACTTTTCAAGCATTATATCTGAATTACCATCAATTGTTACTTGCACCTGCAGTAGTTAAAACTACGGCAGCCCTGTAAAGAAATCCTACTTTTAAGTTGTAGTGTTAAGTTTCTGTTGAAACTCAGGTCATTTTGGAGTATGCTGTTTTATATGCTTTTTTAACTTGTACATTAAGCTGACTTATTTCTCTGTTAACTCTTCAGTCCTTTAAGCACAGTCCTACTCTGCAATGACACTATGTTCCCTCTGTATTTCATAAGGAAGGTGCTCATTAACCTGATGATTAAAGTTGAGTTGTTGTACGTGTTCTGTCTGTGTAGGTGGTGCTGGATCCCCAGCTGGCTGCCACCATGGTGCCCCACCTCTCAGAGCCAGCTACAGGCTGCAGAGAACATGATGCTGCGATGTAAGGATCAGTCCCTTTCACTTTAAGTTTCCACATATGACTTTTAGCATTATGAAGTTTACTAAAGGAAAAAAAAAAAAACATAACTGAAACTAGAGGTTTAACAGAAATTTGACTTTGAAAATTCAATGGAAAACACCGGTTAACAGGGCATTGTTGTAGAATAATTCCTTATTTGTGAACTTAACACTGCATATTAAAGCAGAGGTGATTCATTTATAGCAGACATAGCAAGTCCTAGTTGCCTTAGCATGACTTAAACATTGTGCAGTGTGGCACACTTCTGTGTCAGACATGCTGCAAGAGAGAAATTGCTTGTTCAAATATATGCTAAAACTTAAACATAGCAAATCCATCCAAACAAGCAACAACGTTTGGCATATTGACCAAATGTAACATTACTTACGAATACTAACACAATGATAACAACAACAATAACAACAACACAATAATAATAATAATAATAATAATAATAACAATAATAATAATAATAATAATAATAATATAATAATAATCCTTGTCCATCCATTTCTTTTCAGGTGTAAAAAGCCCTTTCTCAAAACAGTACGTCCCAATCTCCAATGGCAACTATCTGTGGACCCTGACTTTTAGCAGCTCCCATGTCAAAGACAAAACCCCCGTGGTGTTACTCCACGGGTTTGGATGTGGCGTGGGCCTCTGGGCTCACAACCTGGATGCTCTCTCGCCGCATCGGCCCGTCTTTGCCCTGGATCTGCTGGGCTTCGGACAGAGCAGCAGGCCTCTATTTTCAAAAGATGCTGAAACGGCAGAGGAGCAGTTTGTGGAGTCTATAGAGCAATGGAGGGCTAAAGTGGGTCTGGAGTCCATGATACTGCTAGGACACAACCTGGGAGGATACCTGGCTGTGTCATACGCTATTAAATACCCAGGCAGGTGGGTGCAAGTTATAGGGTTTCTCTTCTCTTACTGTAGGATCCTGTTGTTTTTAATTTAAAAGGGATCTAATATCCTGTGGCGCTGATCTTGTTATTATGAGGTGCATTTAGCATGAAAATGTTAAACTAAGGGTAAAGCAGCAGTCAAGAATGTAGTTAATTTGGAAAATGGCCGACACTGGGAGGTGAAGAACGGCAGGGTTTTGTCATATTATTCACTTGTGTCGTTTTTTCCCTTTGTATTCAATCTTCCATATAGTTTCATAGCTTTATGCACTATTCATATGAGCTCATCATTTCACATTTTGATTGTTGTTCATTTAAGGAATGGTTAGATGGAGGGACAGATACAGAGACATATTTATATTGTGATGATTTTTTTACATACAAATATAAAATGTAAAAAATGAAATAGGAGGAAAATTGTTTCGGCAGATTGTTATTCGCCCAACCAGCAGTCAAAAAAACAGTGTCTTCCAATGCTTGACTCTTCAGTTTAAAATCATCAGCAGCAAAATTCCTGACAGCATGGAGTAGGGCAATTCACAGGGTGTTTTTTTGTTTTTTCCTAAAAGAATAACCTAAACAAATAATTGATCATCAAAATGGTTATTGCTCAACTGTCTTATTTTTTCAGATTCAATATTTACTGAAATATTGAAAAGCACCTGGTCTTCAGTTTGTCTTTGTGGGTCCAACTTTATGATTTAAACATATTCAGACAGAAACACAGTGACATAAGGCATCTCGAGTATTTGTCATGATATTATTTAAATGTAAATATGATGAATATTATTAGTACCTTGTGGCACAGCCCAGCAGTTATATCCTGTATTCACCTTACAAAAGACGTATGTGTACAGCTGACAGCAGTTAGTTTTAAGGATTTGGATAACAACATTTCTAATCAACATTTTGAAAAGCACATTTTCTGTTTGATAAAACTTGGGTCTTGTTTCATAGTTTTGACCTCCAGTTCTAACAGAAATATTTATAGTTACTGAAATTTGGGAACATGGTTCCACATTACTCGGTCATGAAATTTACACTTTAATACCATCAATGTATCAAATGACAACCGTGTAACTGTGTAAAAAAAAAACCCTGCACAGAAATATCCCCTGAATCTGCAGATTCACCCACCTTTATGGAGCTTTATTGTGAGCTCATTGTTGAACCGTCTGACCTGCAACTTTACTGTGTTGATTCATTCTCAGCACTCATTTTGTTGTTTGCAGCTGTTTTTAGTGAAAAATCTCTAAAAACTCACTGCACACCGCTCAGCACCAGACAGCAGACAGACCAGTGGGTCAACATAGTGCACCATTTAGCAGCTAAAAGCACAAGGTTTTTCCCCGGGGAGTTTGTTATGACCAAAAACAGATATAGAAGAGAATAAATATTGGGCCCACATTAGTCAGATAATCAGATATGCAACTGAAAACACTAATAAATGACAGTGTTACTCTGTAAGTGCTGGATTTGCAATTAGCAACTGTTTGCAGCCAAGTTTGCCATATCAACTATAAGACCTGATTATATGTCAACATAGTTTTGACAGAATAGTCAAATAGTTTTGACAAGTAAGTGCAGAATGTTTGTCAAGTTGAAACAAACAACAATTATCCTTTAACCACGGCTGTCGATACACAAATCAAAGAAACAGGCTCTGCCCAGAGGAAGAAAAATGACTGTGAATTGAGCAGTGTTCTGAATAATGACTGTGCCCTTTCAGTGTTAACATGACCGTGGCAGAACATGTGTACAGGATATAGTTGCAGCAGTGTGCCTCCAGCTTCTGGCAGCTTGTGATAAAAGCAGTGCGCTCCAAGTGTCTCCTCCCACTAGACTCTATCTCTTCTGAATCATCTCCTCTCGCTGCGTCTCCAGCTCCGAGCTTCCAGCAGGCACCCAGCTCTCCCAAGGGACGTCTGATAAAATGTCCTCAATCCCTTATCGCCCTTCGTCATCACTAACGCTAAAAAATCCCTCTTCCTGTCCTCTTATTGTTATCTCAATGTTCCAAATGGCCTTTAAGTTCCAACTCGAGATGCTATTAATCAGGGACATATGTCCTTATTTGAGCTAAACTGTTCTCATTGTTCCTGTTATGGTCTGAAAAGAATGCTTATAATACAGCGTCACAGATTACAATTTGCACTGTGCGTAATGGTAGATCAGGTAAAGCAGTTGGCGTAGATTTTTGCGTGTTTCTGATGCAGGGGCAGTCAGTCCATACTGCAGTGTTCCCTCACTGCAGTGTCACCCTGTGCCCGTGAGGACGGTTCGTCTGTGGATGAGACAGAGGAATTTACCCACATTCTTTTACTACTAAAGGATAATTCTGCTTTAGACTGATTCTCATAGCTTGGTTATGGTCTTGTGTTCATTGAAGTATTCCTTGAATCCAGCAGAGCAACATTAGCACAACACGGGAGTCAGGGCAAGAAATAGGAGATAGACGATCATGCCGACTGTAAACAAACTAACAGTTAAGTCAAATTATTTCAGCCACTGTATTTGCAGGTCAAACTGAAAATGACCACAGAGGAAAACTTTGTGCGCTCACAGCTACATTAGTTTGATACAGTATGTCAAAGGTGAAGCAGAAAGTCAATCAATATTGTCTGCACTTGTTTTGTCTTTTAAACGTTCTTGACTAACCTTTTACACCGCTTTAATCAATAATGTAGAATCCTGGAAGCAGTTTTTGCCTGCAGTTCAAAGCTGGAGTGATGGATTTGACCATTTTAAAGCAGTGGAACAAGCTAAAAACCGTTTTAACAGTGTGTTAAGCCTAAGATGAGAAAAACTCCAGGGAGCGAGGAAGCTCAGTAACTCACCCCGTGAGGTTAACCTTCTTACTGGCAGATTTTCTTCAACAGACCCTGAGTTTCTCTCTGTCTCCTCCCCTCTCACAGAACCAGACACGCCGTTTCATTTTCTTAAAGCATGAATCGAAGCATATAATCAGCAGAGTTTTTTGGTGGTTGGAAATAAGTTTGTTATTCAGAAATATGTAAATGTGCAAGTTTTAAATCATGTCAGTCAACAGCGATTATTGCCCTCATATTTAAATATTTTACAGCATCAAGTCACCCTCAGCTCTAAATATAACCTCTGCATGTCTTTTGTTCATGCGAGTGGAAGTTTAGTAAACCTGCTTTCTGGAAGAGGCCCAACATGTTTTCATTGTTGTGTTGTGTTTTCCAGGTTTACTGGAATAAGGCATTTGAAGTGGTTGCCTTTATCTTCATGTGCTGGCAGTAAAAACTGGTTTAATTTTTAACTTTCTCTATTTTGTTGTTAACGAGTGCAGAGCTATTTTTAGGTAAGGAAGCCAAAACATTGAGCTAAAAGAGTTGTAAAAGCCCCATAGATCTGAGGAGCATTACAGTGTTAATGAAATGTACCAGAGGATGTGCATGAGCCTTTACAGTCAGGATTTTATATTTTGTTTTGGCCTTCAGTCACATTGTTAGAATAGTCTTTTAATGATAAGGATCTGTAAGGAGTCGTAAAAGTAGCATTATGCAACACCTTAACTTCCCACAGTGGTGCAAGGTTCGTCAGTGTAGTGACACAAAAGTTTGGACTGTTTCCTAATTTAACTGAAAAATTTATAACCCTTCAGTTTAAAAACAAAAATAAAAGGTAAAAGCCCGGTTATGAATAATGCAAATGATGGGTAGAGTGTTCAGTGATATGTCTCAGTTGTAATTTGACCATAAGTATCAACTGCAGTTGTATACTGGAGATGCTTTTAGAATGTTAAACTATTCCCTTTAAGAGCTAGTGTGTAGGATTTAGAAGGACATATTTGGAGGATAAGACAGAAATGGAATATAATCTTAATTAGAGCTAAATCACCTGAAAGTTTTGCTGTCACCATATTTTTTTACACTTTAAAGGGATGGTGAGAGGAGGGATTTCAGTTGTGTGCAATCTGCAACGTTACCACCAGAGGCCACCAAATCTTACACACTGGATTGTGTTGAGACAGAAATTGTTGTATATAATCACCATGGCGCAACAAAACATTAGACAAGCCACATAGCAGGTGACTGTATCTGTCTCTGGTCTACAGGGTGAAGCACATATTGCTGGTGGAGCCCTGGGGTTTCCCTGAGCGTCCGGACACAGTGGAGACAGACCGTCCCATCCCGGTATGGATCAAAGCTCTGGGGGCCGTGTTCAAACCCTTCAACCCCCTTGCTGGCCTGAGGCTGGTGGGACCACTGGGTAAGACTGGGGCAATGAGGTGATAAAAGACAGCACTTTACAGAGACTCCCAGCCTGTTCTCATCAACTCCATTAAATAAAACCTTAATAATTCCTTCATTCACTCAGTAATGAACTGTGCATTTAAAATAATGCTTGAAGATCAGAAATAGAAATACAGGGTGTGTAAAACAGTAGCTGATCATGTGGGGAATGAAGAAATGAAAAGGATGAGAAATAAAAGGATGAATGCAGTCTGAAAATTTAATGAAAATGTGTTTATAGTAATGTTAAAGCAAGTTCCCTTTACATTCTATGGCAATGGTAATTAAAGTCTTTTTCCACTTTTTTTTCTTAATGTGTGTGTTCTCATTTGATTGTACACAAATTAGTCTGACTGATTAATGTTTTGCACCAGGTTTTGAAGAGAATTCAAGTCAATCAAGCTTTCTTTTGTGACCTTAAACCCTCCCCGTTGTTAATAATCATGTAATATGGAATGAGGTTGCTTCATCTCTGAATGTCCGTATGCTTGAGTGTCCCCTCTGTTCCCTCTGCAGGTCTCACTCTGGTCCAGACTCTGAGACCCGACTTTAAGAGGAAGTTCTTGTCGATGTTCAGCGACAACACTGTGTCAGAGTACATCTACCACCTGAACGTACAGTCTCCCAGGTTTGTCTCCTGTCTTTGTTTTCCTATCATTAAAACTGCTTATCTCAATAATGGCAATGAAAGCAATGAATGTATTACCTTTGTCTGAATCCTTTAAGAGTTTTACGACTTAATGCTCTGCCTTGTCAGTCTTTGCTGCCCTGTACTCACTTGATTGCTTGTCTGTACTGTCACAGCGGGGAGACAGCTTTTAAAACCATGACTGTTCCCTATGGCTGGGCAAAGAGGCCAATGCTGCAGAGGATGCACCAGCTTCAGCCTGAGATCCCAATCACCATCATCTATGGATCTCGCTCCAGCATCGACAGCAACTCGGGCAGCACCATCAAAAAGATGAGACCGCACTCTTATGTGGAGATCATAGTAAGTTCACAGTGAAGCCGGTGAGAAGGGGAGAAGTGAAGTCACGCTCTTTCACACTGTTTGTACTTCAGAAGTGTTTCCTGACGCTTTTCTCCTTCATGAGTTTACGTTGAATTAATCAGATTCACAAACTTAAATCCTCTCTGCTCTCACCTGTTAATGAGAGGAAAAATGGTAAATAGTGCATTGATTTTTATTTTACAAATGAAGAAAGACCAGCTTCACAGGCACTTTTGTTGTTGTTATTGAGGAGTGATCAGCTGAAATGTATCACATATCCCTTCGTCCTTGTTTTCATACAATGTAATTGAGGTTCTCCTGAGTTTTGCATAATCCTCAACCTGGTTTTCTGGGAAAAACAAACCTTCTCCAAGCCTCATTAACTCTTCTGTGTATCTACCAGATATATTGTTGTCCAACTGTAAATAGAACTGAACCTTTAACTGTACAAATACTTTTGTCCAAAACAAACAAACAAACAAAAGACTAATAATAAATCATAAAATGTAGCACTATTACATAATTGAAATAGACATATTTTTAATTATTATGCTTTTAAATGCTTCACCATTTAAATGAACTTAAATTTGACACGACCCCCGTCCTGTCTCCACCTGCTCGTAATTAGAAATTTAGTTTACGATTCATCTTTGCAGAAAACATACTTTTCCTGCATACTTTGCAAGAAAAGTCCCCATTTTAATAATTATGTTTTCACTTGATGTATGTGCTGTACCCTGTACAGCCTCTTACTGCGACATCAATGAAAAGTAATTAAATGTTCGTAAAGGCCCAAAGTGCCCTCTGCACTGATTTGTGATAACATAACAGTTTTTACCGAAAATGTTTTAAAATTGAGTGTTTCTTTAATCTCTGTTTAATAAAAGCAATAAACCAGACACGGGGTTCTTCAGTAAGAGCTGTACTTTCTTTTATTGCCACTCTTTGTGCAGTTTGTTTCCTCCTCTTTTTAATCACCTGCCTTCCTTCCTGTTCTCCATCCTCCTCGCAGACGATCCGTGGAGCCGGACACTATGTATACGCTGACCAGCCAGTGGACTTCAACCACAGAGTGTTGCAAGTGATCAATAAAGTGGACTGAAGTGGAGACGAGTCTGGTTACTGAACTCTGGACAAAAAGGGGAGCACCAATTACAGAGATCACTCTAGCAGCTGGTGTAGAAACACAGGATTCCTCTGCCTCGAAGAAGAAGAAAGGGTTTTTTGTTTATAAAAATAACTAAAAGAAGGCATTTTATTCATATATTTGACTCGTACGTCATGACAGGCTGCAGTCTGTTAATCACTGTATTGAAGCATCAGTTAAACTGTATTTTCTCAGGATTGCTTCTCAGTTGCAGTTAAGACTTTGAAATTCAGATAACCAGCTGAACACAACACAAAGCCTCAGTGCTCATTGAATGTACAGTATTATCTGTTTGTGGCTTCTAACAGCTCACTTACTTGTCTGATTCAAAAGTGATACTAGATAAATTGAAAATGTTTTATATAATGTAAAAATACGTAAAGTGTAAATAGATTTAGAAGAGTTATTTTTAATGTAATATAATGATGTTATATTTGGCAACACATTAAATTATCTCACTGTGGAACACAGCCAGTGTCACTGTATTCGTAGAGCTGCAGTCGGTTGCAGTGTCATGTATCTCCTGCATAGTGGTTTTTCATGTAATTCTGATACAGACAGGAAGTGCCCTCCTTAGTGCTTCAGCACATTAGCACACAGGAAGCAGCCATAGATTTAACTGAATCTAATAATTATCTTTCATTGCATCAGTCGCTTGTGCTCGTTTTCAGCTTTCTTCCTAAGTCTAGAGTTATCTCAATTCCAGATCAGCTTAAGGATAAGGCAAAGATGGTACAGTGAAAGCTACAAGAAACTCTGAGGCTGGTGCACAGCTCACCATGATGGATGCTTATGAGACACTGTGTCAGTATTTAGAAGGGCTGTAGAGTTTCTGCTGATCCATCCTGTATTGTTTTAACAATGTCAACATACATGCTATCTGCCTACATTTATTTATGTAACAATTTCCTTTTTTTAGTTTTTAGCCACAAACTCAAAATTGTTCTTTTTACACAAAATGAAATACAACATGAACAAAATTAAAGATTAGATGAAAAAAAAAGTCATTTTAGAGTAACAAATTAATAATAGAAACATTCAATGCAAAGCTCTGGTTGGCTCTCCAGTGGATAGGCAGAACATCATTTCTTTGTTCCTGTGTGGGTCTTCTGCTAAGGTGGACTGACACAGACATCCATCCATTATAAAAAGGTTCTGTGCATTATTAGAATCGGCATGATATAGTGGTGTGTTTGCACATGCTTCACACATCATACCTCACTGTGGTTTGTAATAAAAAGGTGCAGCTTCAAAGGTGCAAAGGGGCAAATTTCAAATCTCATTCAAACACCCATCAAAACTTTCTTTTAATGCTGTCCTAACTGTTGGATTTTCTCTTGTGTCTAAATCTAAAAGTTACAAAAAGCAGCAATAGTTTTTTTTCTCTACCATTCATATTTAGACAAATAGAGTAACCATCACAAGATAATGTTGAGCAAGATTATGTTCCAGAGCTTGATACTGAAAATTTGTGTTATTTTAAATGTTCTTTATTTGTTAAAACTTCTGGAGCAAAACTCAGAAGTTTCAGTTTCACTTTGCCTCTTTATAATATTTTCTGTGGTTGTCGGGGAAGTGGGGGGGGGGGGGGGGGGGGGGGGGGGGGGGGGGGGGGGGGGGG